>VXAX01005454.1:99413-117284 GCA_013399835.1 Leptocoma aspasia | reverse complement strand
TATATAATACATAAATATATAAAATATAATATATAATATATAAATATATATAGAAATAAAAATAAAAAGAAAATATAATATAAAATATAAGGAAGAATAAAAAAGGAAGATACCCAGCCATAAGGATCCCTGGGGGTGGCAGAAGGAACAATTGAGAAGAGCAGTAAGTAACCTACCGTGATCTTACTGGCCCTGTTCAGTGCCTCCACCCAGTCCTGCAGGTCCTTCTGGTCACTGGCTTGCAAGAAATAGCGCTGGGACAGAGCGTTGATAACTGCCAGAGAGGGAAGGACAAGGAGAGCTGGCAGCAGCCAGAAGGGTTCGTGGGGCAGGCACCCACACTGCAGCTTCCTGAGGCAGGGTGTCCCCCCACAGAGCCCAGCCAGATCCCACTCACTCACCAAAGCAGAACGGAGTTTTAGGCTTCTGTTTCGGGGTGGCAATGCTAACCTGTGACAGAGCAAATCAGGGAAAAAAATGAGAGATAACAGCACATGCCAGTGGTGGGCACAAGAGCTGGAAGTTTCCACCCTGCTCCCTGCCTGGGCTCTGCCACCCCAGACAGGACCCCTGAGCAGGACCCCACACTTATGGGGACATTTGTGAGCGTATCTTGAGCTAGAGCACAGCTGTGCCAGCTGAAGGGAGCTGGCCCGTGTCACAGCACATGCAGCACAGGGTGCTGGGTCCCAGGGGAAGGTCAGCACAGAGCCAGGACTTTCATCCCCTGCATCCCCTCAGGCACTGGCTGTGCTGCACAGCAGAGGACAGAAAGCTTTCAAAGGACCTGAAAACATCCATTCTCCTGGATTAACACAGTCGCTCTCATCAGCAATTAAGAGAATTGAGGGAAAATAGCGGTGGTTTTTCCCTGAAGAGTAGGAATCATTTATATAAGAATAATATTCCTTGAGGCTCCACAAACAGCATTCATGGAGTATTTATTCTGACAGTCCTCCTCCTTCAAAGCCAGTCCATAATGCTTTAAAGATGTTTTCTCAAGCAAACCTCCATTTTTCTGGTGTGTTTACTGTTGGTAGTTCCAGCCACTGACAGAACCCAACCCCGCAGTTTGTGACCAAATGCTGTCCTGCAGCAATTTTCATTTAAACTAAAACCTATGTAATTTGTGAGGCTCTTTCCAAAATGGGGAAGGCTCAGCCTCCCAGCATTGCTTCATCTGCGCTTAATTTATAAATCATGATTCAGCAGGAACAGGAAGATCTGTCCAATGCTATATCCAGCTCCAGGATAAAGCTGAACTGGGCCTGGCCTAGCAGCCACAAGCCCCCCACTCCCCCCAGCAGCTCAGGGGCCACTTGCAGGAGGAGGATGGTGGCGGTTCCACTCTCCACACAGTGTCTCAGTCACTGGCCCTGCAACAGTTGTTGCTTTTTGCACTACTCCTGCCTTCCCGTGGAGACTGGATAACACCCTTCAGACACACAAGTGAGTTTCCTGAAGGTCTCATCCTTCAGGGCACTGCCCTCTGAGCACAGGGGAGAGCTCCTGAAGCGCTGCCCAGCCCACTGCCAGCTCTGTGCACAGCTCACCCCGACACCATGCTCCTGCCTCCACTCAGTCCTGGCCACCCCGTGTCCTTCCTCACAGCAGAGCAGTTCCTCTTCCTCCTGCAACCCAGCCTTGCACTCCTGCAACCCAGCCTTGCACTCCTGCAACCCAGCCTTGCACTCCTGAAACTCCGCCTTGCACTCCAGCAACCCAGCCTTGCACTCCTGAAACTCAGCCTTGCACTCCTGCAACTCAGCCTTCCACTCCTGCAGCCCAGCCTTGCACTCCTGAAACCCAGCCTTGCACTCCTGCAGCCCAGCCTTGCACTCCTGCAGCCCAGCCTTGCACTCCTGAAACTCAGCCTTGCACTCCTGCAACCCAGCCTTGCACTCCTGCAACCCAGCCTTGCATTCCTGCAACCCAGCCTTGCACCCTGTCCTGGCTGCTCCACAGGTGAAGATGAACATGGTCCCAGCACTGGGATCTTTCTGCTCTGGGGTCCCTCCCTGCTTCCCACAGCCCTGCTCAGGCTTCATGCCAGGGAGATGGTCACGAGCTCAGGCAGGACCAGGACCTGGCCCTGGGTGCTTCCCAGCCTCTCCTGGGAATGCTGCAAGGATAAGGGGAAAACAGGGAGCACTCACCTTCCCTCTGCCCCACCCCAACATTACCTTGGAGATATAGGTCAGCTGCAGAGATCCGACAGCACCTGCTCCAATGGCCAGGTTCTGCAACACACAGAATGAGCAGTGGGAGGTAAATGACAGGGACAAGGTGGCAGGGGCAATCCAGCCTGTCGTTTGTGCCCTTGAGGTCAGGCAGCAGCTGCCACCCTCAGCCACTCCCCTGTGGACCAGCCCTGCTGTGCTCCTTGGGACAGTCCTGGAAACCACAGAGGTCACAGAAGGCCTGGTTGTTGCTGTGGTTTGTGCATTGACAAAGGACTCGTGACAATAATATCAGAAGGCTAAATATGATTTATTAAAATTACTCCATGGTTCACAAGGATTTGGGCTATTATCTGCTCAGGTACAGAGCTCAGATGCTTACTTCTTCATGCCCTGTACAAGAATGCTAGAATACTTACAATATCAGAGAGATAATAGTCTTTCACCTCATAGGTTGAAAGAGAGAACCTCTATCTCCCACTATCAGGAGACAAGCAGAGCAATCTAAATGTCCTTGAAACACAAACTAGAGATTTTGTTTACAGAAACTTCTACAGAGTAAAAAGACAGTAAAATATGCTTTCCCATGACAAGATTTTTCTGTAGGTTTGCATACAGAAAAACTTAAAATATGTTCTTGCAACACCTGGTGGTGGCCACTCTCAGCCACGGGACACTGTGACACAGCAGGCAGGGACCTGGGGAGACCCAGGGGAGATGCCTGCTCCAGGTAGGCTGGGCTGTGCCTACAGACTCCCTGACAACTTTATGGGCATGCCCAGCACACGTGCCTACCTGAGGGTTGTCCATGTACCACAGGAGGTGGTTGGCCTGGGTGTCCAGGATGAAATACCTCCGCAGAAACTTGCCACAGGTCTCATTCTCTTCGATGTCCAGGAAGCCGCAGATACGGTTCTGCCGGTCCAGGTACGGCATGCCGGGCTCCTTCTGGCATCACCCTGTGCAGTGGGGGCAGCCAGGGGAGGTGGGTTATTGCTGTGGTCCATACAGTGACATAGGACTCTTGCAATAATATCAGAAGGATAAATAGGATTTATTTACATGACTCTATAATTCAAAGGATTTGGGCTATTATCTGCTCAGTCCAGAGCATTGAAGCTGCTGCTCCCAGCTCCATCCAAGGAATGCTAGAATAGCTCACACAATCAGAGATAACAACTTTTCACCTCATAGGCTGAAAGGAAGAAAAACCCCCATCTCCTATTATCAGGAGACAGGCAGAGAACACCTCTGTCCTTGAAACACAACTCAGAGATTTGATTATAAGATCTTTTACAGAGTAAAAAGACACTTTCCCATGGGAAGAATTTTTCTGCAGGCCTGCATGCAGGGAAATTTATAATATGTTCACACAACAGTGGGTGGTCTTCTCCCCAGGGGCTGCTCCCACATCCATGGCACCCAACCCATCCCAGCCAGGTGTTCCAGGATTCCAGCACAGTCACTCAGCCAGAGCTGAGCTCTCTAGAGGGAGATGGAAGGGACAGTTTACCAATCCATCACTCCCAGCTCCAACAGCCACCAAAGCCCAGGAGGGAGGACAGAGTAGCCACAAAGGATCTGCCACCAGACACCAGATCCCTGAGAACCGTGGTGAAAAATAATCCCAAACCAGTTGCTAGAGAGGGCCAGAGCACACTCCCAGGAAACGGGGAACAATCTGCAACTCCAGCAGAAAATCTGTGCAGCCAGGATGTCGAGTCAGCAGGGAAAACAATGACCCATCACAGCAGGGCCACACTGTGTCCCCAGGTCTGCCATGGGCATGGACCCTCCCCAGAGGGGAGGAGACCCAGGAGGTCTCCTTCAAGGCCCCTTGGCTGCAGTGGGAACACTGTCACCACTTCCAGCCCTGTGTGGGGAGCAGAAACAGCAGCAAGAGGCCCAGGTGGGCAGGACATGTCCCACTGGCCAGGCAGAGCCCTCTCCCCACAGCCCAGGGTGGAGGGCAGGGATGGGAGCAGCCGTTACCCAAAGGATGTGAGTGAACCCGGTGTGGTTTGTCTGGCAGGAGAGTGGTGATCACGCAGGTGCCAGAAGCAGAGCTACACAAATAAAAGAACTCATGCAGAAAAGGAGGAAATACTATTTTTGAGCTGCAGTGGAGTGGGGCCCGGGGAGGTGAGGGTTGTGCAAGAGCTGGGGTGCAGCTGCAAAGGTAGAGGAGGCAGAAAACAAGTCAACCTGCTGTCAGGATCTCAGTTATCACCAACATTTCAGACAGGGCTATCAGGGCTTGGCTCACCATGGGGACCATGCTGCTGCAGGGGGAGAGGTTGTTTTAGACCAATGACAGTGCCCTGGCACGAGGGTTTCTGTGGGCACTTCATTGCTTTTTTGTGGGGTTATTTTTGTGGTGGGGAAGCACATGGAAAGCCAATCTTTAGGTACTTTCAACCGTACCAACACGTTCAGACCAAGCCTCATAAACCCTTCCTTCTGCCAGCAACAAAGGTCTGGAGATTTCTGCTTAGGAGATGGATGAGGAAGGAGCAAAATGTGCCACAGACAGCAGAGATGAGCCCCCAGCCCCATGGGACACCTCTTGGGAGTCTCCATGTCTCCCCATCACCATGGGCTCATCTGGGAGACCACAAACCAGCTCAGCCCTTCTGTCCACACTGACCTCAGGCTGCACTTGGAGATGCCCAAACCTCTGGGCAGAGGAGATTGGGATTGCCCCACACTCTGCACTTAATCAGCTGGGTTCCTGTCCCCTCACATCCCACTGCCCACAGAACACAAATGGTCTCTCTTTGGAGCCACCAAGAACTGCACTTTTCCATAAGAAAATGATAAAAGTAGCATCTCCAGCTGTGCTAACATGTGGGGCACCCTGCTCAGGAAATCCAGGAGGGCCAGAAAATGCTCAGTTTCCTAGTGAAGTGTATCAGAGGCTTCCAGGACTCTTTCCTACCTCTGAAGCAACTGACTTGCCAGCTTTTTCAGCCACAATATCCCACCAAAAAAGACACCCCTTTCCTGACTCAATGAACGCCACAGCAAGAAATTGGGCTACAGAAGATCTACAGCAAAACCACCCCCCTTCCTGCCTGAGCTAAAGGGAAGTGCTCCCCAGGGAGAGGCAGGAGGTGCAGGGCACTGTCCCCTCTGCAGCCACGGGTGGCTCAGAGGCCTCGTGTGCAGCCACACAACCAGACTTTCCAGGAAGCACCTCAGGATGCCACTGCACTGTCCTGCCAGGGTTACAGCCACAGGAGCAACCCAGCAACGCTCTGCAGCAGAAAAACCCGAGGCAGTGGGAGACCCGACATTTGGAGATCACAGCTGTGCTGCCGGGAAGCATCTCCTGGCCACCTCCCTCCACAGCACCCATCGCACCTGTGGGCAGCCGCAGCATCCTCCTCCTCCCTCCCACGGCTGCGCCCGAGCCGTGCTGGTGCTGCCTGGGGTGCAGGGTGACCCTCCACTCCAGGAGGACTGGGACCTGCGATGCCCAGTGCCCGCAGCGGCTGCAGCACCGCTTCCTCTCACCTGCTCTTGCAGAGGAGCTCAGGCTGCGACATCTGTCCCGACCCACGAGACAGACGGGGTAGGCAGCGCCCAGCAACTCGCTCCTACTCATTCCAGCTATTTGCCTTAATGAACCTGCCAGCCTGTCGGGTGGAGGCTGGATACAGCTCTTCGTCTGCCACAAAGAGTCGGAGAACATCCAGAATAGCTGCAAACCCCGCCACACGCTTGCCTCCAACCCCATAGACTTTGGGCCAGGACGGTGCCCGCAGCATCTCCCACGGGGACCCCTCCGCTCCTGTCCCCGACACTTGGCCGCAGGAGCCGTCGAGCAGAAGCACCGCGAGGGCTCCACTCCAGCCGCGGCACGGATGATCCGGCTGCAGGAACCGGAGTCTCCGCCAGGGACAGGGGGACCAGCCCTGGGGCCNCGGACGGACGGACGGACGGGCGGCGGAGGGGGTGTGCCCCTGGCTCCGCCGTCGCTTCTTTCCGGGTTAATTACGTCTGTCATTAGCAAACCCGGCCCCGGATGTGAGTGCGGGGCGCGGGGAGGCTCCGCGGGGCGGGGGGTCGGTGGCCGTCCCTCTGTCCCACCGCTGTCTGTCCGTGTCCCTCCCGCGCATCTGCCGCGGAGCCGCCGCGGGGGCCAAGCCGCCGGGAGGGGTAGGGGCAGCCCGGTGAAGTGCCGGTGCCAGCCTGTGGCGGGTCCTCTGCGCCCCCCAGGGCTGCGCTCAGGGCCGTCCCGGTGAATCCCCCCAGACCCGACACAAAACCACCCAGGCTGTGCTTGAGGCTGGCACCGATGGAGATGAGCCGCCCAGCTCGGGATGCAAGAGCATCTCTTGGGAAAGCTGCTGCTGGAGTGAGCTCAGGGTGGATTCGGGAGCAGGAAACACCCGCTGCCACTCCCTCATCCCCCCCCCTCCCCCGGTACCGCCCAGGGGAAGCCCCACTTTCTCTCCGAAACTCCGTCTGGCCTCGAAGCACTTTCTCCCGGCGCGGGTGAAACCGATCCTGGTGCTGCCGCTGCCGCCGCCGAGGGTACGCCGGGATCTGGCTCACGGACACCGGCACCCCCGCTCCGTCCCACTGCTGCCTGCCTGCTCCCGGCGTCCTGGAGGTCTCGAGCCCTGCCCCGCCACCGCTGCCTCCCCCTGTCCCCATCCCTCCCTTTGCAAAGACTAAACTGTTCCACGGAGTATTTTTATAGCGAGGCATCTCTTGCAGCCCTTGTGACCCGCCGGAGCCCGGGGCAGCGCCGGGTTCCGGGCACGGTCACACGGCAGCGAGTCACAGCGCTGCTGTCCCTTCACTCGGGGAGCCTGGCAGCTCTCCTGGATTTTCCAATGTGTTTTTTCTGCTGGAATCTGGGTAGGGGTACAAGCAGCCCCTGGAACGCACTGAGACACCCCATCAGCAGATGAAGGGGCATGAGGGAAGTCCGGGGCAGGGCACGTCTCTGCCCCAGGATCTTTGGAGATTCCAGCAGCAGCCGGAGCCCCCCGCAGGAGAACATCTTTCGTGTGCCCCGGGGAAGGAGCAGGATCCACAGCAGACAGGGAATAACCTGCTTTCCAGATGCTCCCCTCCAGCGGCAGCAGCCCAGCGACCCTCTAGGCATATGTTAATCTTCTCAAGAGTATGTCCGTGTCCTGCAGGACTTCTGACCCTCTCACCCTCCAGCACTCACCGAGGTCTCTCTCCCAGCAGCATCCTCCAGCTGTGAGTTCCGGCACGGCTGGATCCACACGTGCTGAATTACTTCTTTTCTTCTGTTCAAACTTGCCCTTTTCAGTTTCAGTACCTGTTCCCCTTTTCCTCTTGTGCTGACTGGGGCAGACTCCAGCAGACAGCTGCTGTTTGCTGCTCGCCCTGCATCACGGTTCTTGTGGTCAAATTCTCCTGGTCCCAGCCATCCTTCACTCCCTTCATCATTCCCCTTTCTGTTCTCACTCTGTGAGAACAGTTTTTTTACTTTTACCATTCTCCCTCACGAAAACAAACCTCACCGACCACTCCTGGGGGTTTTTCTAGCAGAGCTTTGCGCTGTGGAACCACCTGCAGCCCCAGACCACAGAGCAGCCTCACATCTCCCCCCCATGTCTTTGCAGCCACAGAAACCGCTCTCCACAGCCGATCCTCAGGTTGCAGAAAGCAGCCCAAAAGCATCTCTGTTGGACCAGCTGCGAGGGGGCGAATCTGCCTAGAGATTCACCAGGAGCCACACCGCTTCGGTTCGGTGCGTTCTCTCGCGGTTTTGCTTTCCCTGGCAATGAGAGGCTGCGAAGGCGATTCTCAGCGGCAGCGTTTATTGGACTGGCGGCGATGGGACATCTCACACAGAGCATCCCCGCCCGCATCCCTAGGCTAGAGCAGCGAGCAGCCGCGCCGGGCCGGCCGCCCCTCCGGAGCGCTCAGAACCAGCCCAGCAGCAGCGTCCCGGCCAGGGCGGTGGCCAGCAGGCCGGGCAGGGGTGGCGGGGTGCCCCCCACGCCGTTCCGGGAGCCCCGGGCCGGTCCGTTGCAGTCGTCGCTGAAGCAGCAGCGCACGGTGGCCCCGCCGGAGCCGCCGCGGCGCGCCTGGTCACAGAAGGACTTGTAGGAGCAGGATTTAATGACGCTGTCTGCAAGGAAAGGCAAGGCAAGGCGACACGGGGTCAGGCACCCCCCCGGGAGCCGGGGGTTTCACTGGCACGGGAGAAAGAACGCTTCAGTCCAGCACGGCGCGGCACGGGTGCGGAATTCAAGGATCTCTCTCCTGCCCACAAGAAGAAGCCACCTCCTGCTCCGCCTCGGCAGGTCCCCTGCTTCTCCTCCCACTCTGGTCCCCTCCAAGACCCTACGGGCTCCCCCTGGAGCCCCCAGTCCCCCCAGCACCCCAGCCCAGGGACTTACTGGGTGCAGTGATCGTGGAGCAGGCATCGGCGTACTGGGGGCAGCTGTGGGATCCCTGCTGGTTGCAGTCGTTCTCGTTGGATGCGACACATTTGTGGCATTTCAGAGCTCTACCTGGGTGAAGATGAGGAGGAGGAGTGAGAGTGAGAGCAACACACCGTCCCAAGAGCTCCCAGTGCCCCGGGTCTGTGGGTCTCCACTGGTGACCCCAAGCCCAGGGGTCACAGGTGAGGGTTGGCACCAGACAGAGTCGAGCCATGAGCAGGCGCTTATCGTCGTGGTCCATACATTGAAGAAAGGACTCTGACAATAATATCAGAAGGCTAATATGATTTATTAAAATTACTCCATAATTCTAGTATTTTTCTATATCTGCTCAGCAGAGAGCATTCTCAATGCTCCTGCTGCTGCTTCATCCAGGGAATGTGTCCAAATGCTTACAATATCAGAAAGATAAAGTATTTTCAGCTCCTTCTCCTCATAGGTAGGAGGAGGCCGACCAATTCCATGTCTTTGAAGAACAGACACAGATATTTTGTTTACAGAAAGCTTATACAGAGTAAAAGAACAGCAAAAGGATGTTCTCCCATGGGAAAATGATCAGAAGGCTTACACACAGAGAAACTTATAATGTGTTCATAGCAACAGGCGCTGCCATGGCATGCAGCAGGATGCAGGATGGGGCCTCACCTGTCCACAAAATTAATGCAAAACTCTTCCAAGTGTGCCTCAAAATGATGAGAGCTAAAACGGGCAGGTGAGCTCTGCAGAGTCCTTGCCCTGCAAAGACTCCCTGAGAGTCCTGGAATTCCTTTAACGGTAAAAATAGGTAGAGATAATATTTAAAAACCATCCTAGATATTTGTCTTCTTGTGCCAGATTTCATTTTAATAAGTATTTTGGCCGGGAGAAGGGAGAATCCATCCGACCTGTGGGAGCAGCTCCCACATTCTGCACTGAGGAAGCTCAGCCCGAGGGTGCTGCCCGGGGACAAGCACGGTGACAGGCAGTAAAGTGCCAGGGAGGGACGAGCCATCTCCAGATCGCCCTTAAAGGAAGCCCACAGGCAGGTTAGATAGCCCCTCTCTCTCTCCTCAGAACCCATAGTGGTGCAAGAGCTGTGTGACCCCTCAAAGCATACACACACGCCAGAAAAACCCAAACCTGAAGATCCTGCTCCTGCCTGAAATGACGAATCCGTGACTGGATAAACAATCAGGCTGGAGAAACTAGCGCTGGTGTTGGAGGTGAAACTCGTCCCTGCTTTGCTGACGGAGCAGAGCCCTCTCGTGGCAGCGGGGCCGGCTCCTGCCCTGGGCTTCCACCTTCATCTCAGGGAGAGACAACCCGGGAATGGGGAAAATTGGGATTTCACGGGGGGATTTCAGATAACAGCAAGCGCCTTCCATTAACCCACAATGACCCGGCTTCCACTGCTGGGCTGTCTTGTGTCTCCTTTGCTGTTCTTCACAGCATGGGACAGCCTTTCATCTGCCCTGAGCCAAAAATCCAGTCACGTTCATCTTGCCTTGGTCCAAAGATCCTGAAACTGTCAGAGCTGCCCCTACTCCACGGCATTGCTCTGAGCAGTGCAACCACCCCTCTGCCTTTTCTAATGCCTTTTTGTGATTATGCTTTGGAGGAACCAAGTTTTAGCAGGGAAACACAGCTCTAGCCAAGAGAGGCTGCAGGGTTTTGGCTCAGGAGCCTCCATCAGAGCTGGAGACCAAAATTCTGTGATCCCTCCTGGGCTCTGCATGCCTGGGCTTTGTGCCAGTGGCAGACAGGCAAGGGACAGGGGCCTTCTCTTGGTGCTACTCAGAGGAGAAAGCCACCCTCCCCCCCCAAACATCATTTTCCTGCAGGGGTGGGAGCAGCATGGGGCAGGGGGGTGGTGGGTACATGCCAGCCTGCAGGAGGTGACAGGGATGGGACAGCAGCAAGCACAGGAGCAGCTACAGCAATTTACCCGACCTTGTGCTGCCCAGAGCCAAGGGACACTTACTTTCTCCAGCCAGGGATGTGACGATGGCCAGGGCCAGCAGGGTCTTGAGGGCAGGCATCCTCAGCAGTGTGCAGTGTGGGGTGTGTAGCTGCTGTTTTGTCTTAAGGTCTTACAGCTAATCTGCTTGGGTGACTGCATCGGGGGCTGGGATAATGCCATCTTAGCTGGGGGGACAGGACACAGCTCCCCAAGGACATGGGCTGGGCAAGGGGAGTGGGGCAGAGCACCACACTGGGGCTGGTGGATGGGCTGGGCTCTGCTCCATGCTTTGGAAACCATCCCTGGACAGGGAACCTTGTGGTGGCTTTCAAAGATCTTGATCAAGCCCACCTGCTCCATCCAGAGAACAGCTCCTTTCTTGTCTCAAGTAGCAGCCAAGTTGGGGAAAACCCCTCCAGATTTTCCAACCCACCAAAAGAGAAGTGCAAGAGAACAACTGAAAACCCCTACAGGGCTGGGAGCCCAGTGGAACCATTCCTGCACCCCCCAGGGCTCCATCCTCCCAGAAGGATTTACCCAAGGCCCCAGAGGGTTGTCAGGGTCAGTGCAGGGATTAAACCAAGGATTCTCCTGCCTGACATCCCCCTGCTGCCTCAGCTCTTCCTGCTGTCTGAGCTCACTGCCATGGCTTAGAACCATCACAGTGTGGTGGGAGTCACAGGGCCAGAAAAGTCATCCCAGGTCTGAATTTCAGAGCTCAGAAATGCAGATTTCAGGAACAGATGATAACTGTACTTATTTGAAACCAGCTGCCACATAAACCAGATTAATAAAGACAAGGCAGAACACAGCCCATTCTGGAAGGCAAAACCAACTCCTCCAAAAACTCTTCACCAACCTCACAAACACCAAGAAAGCTTTCAAGAGTGATAAACACGGTTTTTACTCAGGCAATGAAACATGGAAAAAAAAATATATTAGTAATCATTATAATAATCTCATTTGTGTGAGTATAACTCTTACAAATATTTACCTGACATATAAAAGGGAAATTATCATACATATAAAACCGATGGTGATGGCAGTTACACACATGGCTGGAAGCAGAGGGGTAGGAGCCAATGCAGAGGAAGTTCCTGCCTGGGGGAAGCCACACTGGAGGCACGGGGGAAGAGATCAGTAGTTGGGGGTTCCTGGTTGGCACTTGGTTACAGACAGATCTGCTGGCAAACACACACTGCAAACAGCAACACAGCAGCAGGGGCAGGGCCTGCTGCTGCCAAAAGGGCATTTAAAGCAAGGAACAGAGGACAAACACACCCAGCTGTGACACCGTGTGCAGGGACCTGCCACTCCCTGCGCCAGTCACAGGGACACCATCACCTTGGCACGTCAGAGCCTGGCACTCGAGGTGCAGCCATCCTGCCCGTTGGCAAACACACCTTCTATTCTATATAGCTACACCCACGATGTATGGATTTATATATATGTCACTATAACCATATTATAGTTAATAAATCATTCCGTAGGAATCTTCTTTGCCCAGACTGGGGTGCATGTGGACAGGCACAGGAAGGTGGCAGCACCGGGTGACACCGGGGAGCAGGGACAGGGGAGGTCCTAGAGGACAGGGACATGGCAGGACTGGGTGACACCGGGGAGCAGGGACAGGGGAGGTCCTAGAGGACAGGGACATGGCAGGACTGGGTGACACCGGGCAGCAGGGACAGGGGAGGTCCCAGGGGACAGGGACATGGCAGGACCAGGTGAGGGGAGGCAGCAGGAACAGGGGAGGGGTCCCAGGGGACAGGGACATGGCAGGACCAGGTGACACCAGGGAGCAGGGACAGGGGAGGTCCCAGGGGACTGGGACATGGCAGGACTGGGTGACACCAAGGAGCAGGGACAGGGGAAGTCCCAGGGGACTGGGACATCGGGGAGCAGGGACAGAGGAGGTCCTAGAGGACAGGGACATGGCAGGACTGGGTGACACCAAGGAGCAGGGACAGGGGAGGTCCCAGGGGACAGGGACACTGGGGATGGAGGACTGTGCCCCGTGGGTTATCACAGTGGAGCCGTGCTCTGCAGACAGCCCACAGGGGAAAGCTGCAGCAGGGAGTGCTGTGTGCAGCTCAGGGGTCTGGGGAAGTGCCAAGTGCTGAAATTCTAAACTTCTGCAATTATCCATCAGCTCCAAGGGCCAGAGCAACGCCCCAAGGACAGACTGACTCAGACTGTCTCACCTTGAGCCAAGACAGCACAAGCAAAGCAGAAGGCTGAGGGCTGCCACAGCCCCCACCTGGCACCTGGCTCCTGCCCCTGGGCTCCACCAGCCTCACACCAGCACTGTGGGGACAGTGCCCCAAACCAGAAACCAGCCTGTCACCAGCTCTGAGAGGTTATGCAATGCTGCACTCTCTGCTTCCTCAAGAGAAAAAGCCAACTGCCCAAGAAATCTCGGGGTCTCAGGGGTTTGCTTAACCTGCACAGACTCCCAAAGGGGAACAGAAATAGTCCTTGTTGATCTTGAACCTTGTATGATTAAAGATTTTTCACCAGCCCAGGAGAGGGGCATGTGGGGAGGTCAAAGGGGTTAAAAAGAAAGGGGAAAAAAAGGGTTTTTCTTTTCTGTTAACTGTGCAAAGGGTGAATATCCAGCACAAGCAACAGGTGCACTGCTTAGAGTGGGGTCAGCCACTGGTTTCTGTGACCAGTCTGTCACTGGGCTAACTGGGGGCATGGAGAACAGGCTGGGAAGCTGTGTGCTGGGCCAGGCTGCTGGCACCTTTGCTAAAGTGTAGAATAAACTCTCTATATATTATATAACTAACAAAATATAATCAAGTGTATGGCTCTGGCTTAAACAGGTGTTTGCTCTGCATGCTCAACACAGGGAATTAGAAAATAGAAGGAAAAGAGCTCAATTCTGTTACAAAAAGGTAGCAGCAAAAAGGTTTGTGTAAGTGTTCAACAGGCTGGGCAGGAAACAGTCCAAACTGCAAATATTTCCCTTATTTCACACCTATCCATTCAAGGTGGAGAATCCTCCACCACTGCAGCTACTGCAGTACCCAGGAGGCAGCTCAGGGTTCATTTCCTTCCTCCTGCAGCCTCTGAAATGGGGCCCTGATCTCACCATGGCATGGGGAGTCAACAGCAACAGCCCTGGCTTTGCACGTGTCCTTCACCAGGTCACCCAGCCACTGCAGGGGCCAGGGCCACAGGCAGGATGGATAGGCACTCTCCAGAACAACATCTCCCCTGCTTCTCAAACACCTCTTGGTGCAGAAACCTGCCTCCCCTCACCCAGATTCTCCCTTGAGAGGACTGAAGTTACTGCAGGTTATGTGACTGTTTCAGTGCTCTGGGGGGAACAAGTCGTGCCTTGTGTCAGCACTGTGCCTGACAAGGAGTGAGCAGAGAGCCCAAGTGCCCATAAATGCTCATAAAGTGCACGAATGCAGAGATGTCAGCTCCCTTCCTCTGAGGCTGGCACAGCCAGGGGCTGGGAGATGCTGTGCTGTGCTTCACCCACGAACCAGAGACCAGCCATCCCCGTGCCAGGTGCCCTTCCCCAGTGCAAGAGCCAGCCCCTGCCATCACCCACGTCCCAGGGCAGGACCTACCACCTGGCTGGACCTGTTCTGCTGAGCACATGAGGACAATCAGTGACAGAGAGTGAGGTGGGGACACAACAAGACCCAGCCCAACCAAGGGGAACAGAGCCCAGGGTGTCACCTCCCACCCCAGAGGTGGCATTGGTGCACAGGGACAGCGAGGCAGGCCCTGGGAGGGACAAACAGGCCCAGGCTGACCACAGGATTCCCAGGCTGACTGCAGGGATCCCAGCCCTGGAGCTGTGGGATGCAGACAGGGAGGGTGAGGGGAGCAGCTCTGCTCAGGAGCCACAGGTCCAGCAGCCAAGCAGGGCAGCTGGACACGTGAGCTTTTCTGCAGGGACTCCAGGGCAAGGCAAGGTGCTCAACATCACGAGAAAAGCAGCCAAGTGCAGAGTGCTGGGCGAGGGGTGCTGAGGCTCAGTCTGACTTTCCCAGTTTCGCTATCAGCTCGTCGCAGATCTTGGTCAGCTCCTCAATCTCCTGGTTCTGGAAGAAAAGCAGATCTTGGGGACCTCTGTGGTGGCACATGTGGGGGATAACACCTGAGCCCATCTGCCATCAAGCATGCATGGGAAAGGGCAGCCAGCTCCTACACCCGCCCCTGCAACAGCTCCTCTGTGCATCAGGCACTGTGTGGAGCCCTGTGCTCACCCCTCCTCATCCCAGTCAGACCTCAGTGCTGCAGACACTTGCAGCAACCCAGCCCCAGCCCACATCTCTGCAAACAGGCACACCTAAGCCAGCAATGCCCATTATGCCCAAAAAATCCAAACCAACCCCACAAACCACAAAAAAGCCCCAAGCAAACAAAAAAAAAATACCCTGAGAACCAAACCCACAAAACACCTGCTGGACCAAAAATCTGGAGGACACCTCTGGTGTTGGAATCCAGGGCACAGGGAATGTTTCTATGACAGTTTTGGAAAGCCCTGATCCTCANGAGTCCTGCTCGTTTTTCATCCCTGGCAAAGAACTCACGAGAGGGAACCTCCTCCAAGGGCCCAGGTGGCAGGTTCCCAGCCATGTGGGGTCCAACCAAAAAGGAAGAACCCCGCATTTGGCATCAACAGGGTGCTCAGGGCAGCAGCAGGAACTGCTGGCAGAGGCAGGGGGCAGGTGTGTTACCTTCTGCTGCAGGGTTCTCTCCAGGGACTCCACCTTCATCTGCTCCTTGCGCAGCCCCGCGTGCAGCGCCGCGCTCTCCGCCTTGGCCTTGGTGCGCACCTGGGCGATCTCCTCGTTGGCTCTGTGGGGACAAAGGGGACAAGAGGGACAGTAGCCAGGTCAGGCTGCAGGCAGGAGCACCAGGGCACGGCCTGAGGCTGTGCAGCAACTGCAGAGCCTGGATCTGCTCACCTGGATACAACAGAGGGGGTTTGCCCCTGTGGAAACTGGATGAAGCTGGGTTAATTCAGCTCCTCCGAGCCCCTGTATGAAACTCTGCTCTTTCAGTGTGTCCTTGTGTGGCTTGTAAGATAAGCATGTATTCTATTTGCCATCTGTAAAAGGTGGGGCAGTTATCTTCTGTTCATTGGGCAGTTTTCTTATCTCCTCTACAAACAATCTCTCCCTCTGGGGAGATATCTTCTGTTAATAAGCCATTGATTATTAATTATCTTCTGTTGATGAGCCACTGAACCTCACTGCATGACTGATAAAATTCCATCATCCCATTGTGAGATGCTCCGCCCAGGGGGAGGAGCCAAGCATTCCTTATCTGCATATAATCAGATTTTTGGGGCACCAGAGCAGCCTCTTCTCTGCTGGATTCCCAGAGGAAGACCAGGCCCATCTACTCTGTCACCAGACCTTCAGAGAGAACTCCACCCTTCTACAGGATCACTGCTCCAGCAGAACTTCATCTGCCACTCCAGGAGGAGCAGCCACCATCCAGCTGGGCTGTGACCAACACCCTGACCCACAGGGTGCCAGGTTCCTGACTCTATCAGTGGTTTTGTTTGTACTAATTACATTTGTATTTTTCAGCTTTTCCTAGTAAAGAACTGTTATTCCTATTCCCATATCTTTGCCTGAGAGCCTTTTCATTTCGAAATTGTGGTAATTCAGAGGGAGGGGGGTTACCTTTTCCATTTCAGGGGAGGCTCCTGCCTTCCTTAGCAGACTCCTGCCTTTTCAAACCAAGACACAGTGCCAAGCTAAACCCGTTCAGCACCCACTTCACTCGGGGTTACGTGTGCTGGTGAGCTCCTGCTGAGCCCCAGGGCTGTGCAGCCCCTTCATGCACCACAAACACAAGCACTCTGAAAGATGGGAACTCAGTAACTGGCCATAAATAGACCGTGAACCTCACATTCTCCATTAAAAAATAAATCAGCAGAGATCAGAGAATGCATTCGGGGATTTGCTCTGCCTTGCTTAGAGACACTTGAGCCTGAGGTTGTAAAATGCAGCTTTTCACATCATTCAGCTCCTGCCTTCCAGCCTCTGGAAAGCAAATGAGGCCACTTCCCTACAAGGTCTTGAAGCACCCAGCAATCTCATGCATGACCTTACTTGTCTAATTTTTCTTCTGCATGGACTTTCAGGGCCTGATAGCGCTGCTCTTCCTGCTTGACACGGGTTAGATAATCTTGAGCACATTTCTTCAGAGCTTCTTCATTCTGGAAAAGAAAGTACATCCATCTGCACTGGGACTGGGCACAAAGACATTGCTCTGACGGGATGATAGATACTGTTCTGAGTGTAAGAAAAAAGGCTTTTAAAAAAACCCCAACTTCTGCTTTATGCTGGAACCCCTTATCCAGCTCAGCAGCACAGAAACATGGAGTGTGACTGCACAGGAACCCTGTGTCCAGGGACCAGAGCTGCAGGGAGAAAGGGCAAACCAAGGTAAGGACCTTCTTAAATCCTTCCAAGACGCCCTTCAGGTTTTCATATCTCCTGAACAGATCTGACAGGGACCTCTCCACTGAGTTCAGGTCTGCCAGAGCCTGGTCCTTTTCCATGGTGAGCTGCTGCAGGTTCTTCTGAGATGTCATGTTTGTCCTCTGCTCGTCCTCTGGGATGGAGAACAAACAACAAGGCCACAGTGAGTGAGTGGGGACAGCTGTGGCAGCCAGCTCCCTGCCCTGCACACCTGGCCAGGTGACAGCACCTTACCTATCATCTGAGCAATGGTCTTTTCATATTCAGCCACGATTTTCCTAGAAGGAAGAGGAAAAAAAAAAGTGAGAGGCCACTGATTCTGGGGACGTGCACCTCCAGCTGTGCTGGCAGCAATCTGCCCCACAGGAGGCCCTGCTGGCCCATGGCCTGTCACCACTGCACCCCCACAGGAGCATGGTCACAGGGCCCAGATGTGGAGCTGTCTCGCTTTGATTTTTTAGGTTTTTGATGGTTTTATTTTTGTACTGGAGTTTCTTACGTTGTTTTATGTAAATACAGTGTATGTTTTGTTAACTGGGTTTTTTTTGGTTTTCATTCTTTTCTCCTGGGTGGAGAAGGTTTGATGGACTTTTTATTGATCAGTGTGGTTGGAGAGGTGGTAACCTCATCTTCTAATCTACGGCTGTTTTTTAAACTTTATATAAAACTAACTGTAAATAAAACGTAGTCTTTTCCCTGCCTGGAAGAGGAGCAGTGTCTGTGTGGTTTTTGTCCTGCTCTAGTGTAGCAGTGTGCTCCCTGTTGATGGGGTGACCAAATTACAAGGGAATTTACAAATATTCTTTGTCTGCTAAAAAAGGAAAAGATCCTAGAAAGTTCTCCCCGAA
>VXAX01005454.1:81800-98897 GCA_013399835.1 Leptocoma aspasia | reverse complement strand
CCCAGGGGACAGGGACAGGGCTGTTACCTCGTCTCTCATGAGTGAGGGGCAGCCCCAGGGGACAGGGACACGAGGGACAGCCCAGGGGACAGGGCTGTTACCTCTNCTCATGAGTGAGGGGCAGCCCCAGGGGACAGGGACACGAGGGGCAGCCCCAGGGGACAGGGACAGGGCTGTTACCTCCTTTGAGATGAGTAAGGGGCAGACCCAGGGGACAGGGACAGCCCAGGGGACAGGGACAGGGCTGTTACCTCCTCTCTGATGAGTGTGAGCACAGCTGCCTTCTCGGACTCACTGAGGCAGATTCCAGCCAGGGGACTCTCGCTGGGGCACTTGTCCATGGAGCACAGCCCGGGATTGTCCTGGGGGAATGACCCAGCTGGGATGTTAATGGGGGGTTTCTTCTCACCCACCTCCCCTGTTGGGAGTGCTCTCCCCTATTTCATCAGCATCTGCTCACGTACTGCATTTCCCTTTCTGCACACACAGAGCCCAGAGCCTGCATCTCATTTCCCTTTCTGCACACACAGAGCTCAGAGCCTGCATCTGACACCTGGCAGAGCCTGAGGGAGGTTTTGGTGCCTTCCCTTGCCAGGAGCATGCAACAGGACAGCCACGAGCTGCCCCAGGGAGGCAATGTCCCCAAAGGGACACCCACTAAGGGCCCACTCCAGAAGGAGGAGACCCAGCTCCAAGCACAGATGTGCTCACATCCAACTTCCCTTATCCCATGGCTGGTTTAGAAATATCCCCAGGCTGGAGGGTCTCTGCTGACTGGGAGCCACAGGTGGGGGTGGTCTGCACGGCTCTGGGTTGCCTGTCTCCAGCCCCTCCCAGTCTGCTGGGGACAGCACTGCAGCTGGTGTACTCAAATTGCTGCTGGCAGCTGCAGGGACATTTCCTGGGCCTTGCTGATCACCCAAATGCTCAAGGAAGCTGTGGGGGAAGCAGACTTCACCCTTCTGCAGAGCAGGGACCCAAGGGACAGCCCCACTCATCCCTGGTGCTCCAGGTGTCCAGGAGAGCTGTGAAACAGGAGATGCTCACTCAGAGCTCCATTTTGTTGCCATTTTGGGTGCCTCTACAAGGACTGGGGTGGTTGTACTCCCATTGTGCACTGCCTTTTTTTCCCCAAGCCCAGCTCCCAGTGCTGCAGCCAGAGACAAACTGGGAGCAAGGCTCAGCCCCATGGCCCAAGTGCTGGCCCTGCCTGTTCCTCCTTTCATCACCCAGACGAGTGACAGCCCTGCATCTCCCTGAGAACTGCTGCCAGGCCATAAATAGAGAACTGCTGGGAGGAAGGAGCAGCCTGCTCCTCACGTTTTGGAAATGAGAGCACTGGAACACTTCTCCCCTCCCCTCCCCTCCTCCCTGGTGCTTCAGCTGCTGCTCAGTTCGAGCTCCCTGAGCCCTTCATGGCTCTTGCAGCTCTGCTGTGGCCCTGGCCTGAGGTGGGAGCCACCCCCAGGCACCCCAGCACTGAGGAGGTTCAGCCCAGTGTGCTTTGGCAGTATCTCCCACGGTATCTCCCAAAGGCAGGAGCACACCTGAGCACTTGCAGGTACCTTTGGGGTGACACCAGCCTGCCCACAGGAGCACAGCCTGCCCAGGCTCTCCTGGGCACCAAACACAAGGTTCACTTTGCCTCACGTCCTTGTGGGGCTCAGCACTGTTAAATCTGTCTCAGAAAAGTCGGTTTTGCTGATGTTGCTAATCTCATTGTCATCTGCTTGTCAACTCAAGCAGCTTTACCCAGGGGCTGCTGAGCTGGCACAGGGTGCCCCCCACAGCAGAGAGGTCTTGGGGCTCCCTGGGGCATGGCAGGGGTGTCCCTGGGGCTCCTTGGGGCATGGCAGGGGTGTCCCTGGAGCTCCTTGGGGCATGGCAGGGGTGTCCCTGGAGCTCCCTGGGGCATGGCAGGGGTGTCCCAGCTCAGGGTGCTGCTGCTGAGGTGCCAGGGCCAGTGTGGCTGCAGAGCCAGGGTTTTTTTACTCTTGCCCATCTCTGCTGTCAGCTGCCTCCCTGAGAGCAGGGTTGAGGATTTCTTGTAGAAGGCACCAAGGGGCCATCAGAGCCAGCCCTGGGCGCTCCACGTGAGACACAACCCATGCCTGGTAGCTTGTCACCTCCCCAGGGTCTCCTCTGCCCTCCCCCTGTCCTTCAGCCACCTTCCAGGGCAGCCCTGGCTCTGCACTGCTCCTGCCCTGTCCCCAGCACCCCTCCCTGCCTCCCACACCACCCAGGAGGGATCAGTCTCTGCCAGGCTCCTCCAGGCCTGCTGGGAAATCTCTGCTATTTTTATCAAGTCCCTGCGTGGGCTTGTCAAGAATTTTACCTCCCAAAGAAACTCATTTCAGAAAGGAAAAAGCGAGAGGCACTCACAGGGAAGATGCCAGGCCCTCCCTTTTCCATCTGCTTGCAGATCTCCTTTTCAAAACCTAAAGACAACGAAACACAACCTTTTATTGATTTGGAAACAGCACCCTGGGCACATGCAGATTTTCTGAGACATAGGAGGATACCTCTGAGCCTCTCCATCCCCTGAGCTTCCCCTCCCAAAGGCATCTTTGCCCCCAGCTCTTGCCCTTGCATGGAATCATTTTGGTTGGAAAAGCTCCCTAAGACCATCGAGTCCCCAGCACTGCCAAGGTCACAATCAAACCCTGTCCCCAGGTGCCACAGTGTGCACCCTGCCAGCCTTCCAGCACGCCTTGGAGTGGAAACCAACACTCCCCTCTGGTGGCAGTTCAGCCTGTACCCATGTCCCCAGGGCTGCCACCCAGGCCTGAGAGCACAGCAGCCGAGGGGGAGGAAGATGCACAGGATGTTCTGCACTTCAGCAGGGTGCTGGAACAGACCAGCTGCTCAGACCACTCCCAGGAGCATCAGCCCGTGCCAGCCAGTCTCAACTGGGGACAGGGACAGGGCTGTTACCTGCCACATGGCCCCTGCTGTTCTGAACAGCAGAGAGGAGACAAAAAACATCTCCTCACACCTGCAAGGCGTGGGACACCCCAACCTGGGGGACACTCTGCCTCACAGGAGGGACATCCCAGCCTGTGGGACACCCTGCCTTGCAGGAGGGACACCCTGACCTACAGGACACTCTGCCTCACAGGTGGAACATCCCAATTTGTGGGACACCCTGCCTCACAGGAGAGACACCCCAACCTGTGGGCACGGTGCTGCTTCATGTAGCACGAGGGGTAATTTATGGGCCACACTCACACAACTGCAGACGTGATTCACGTGTTAAACAGTGTATTTCACATGTTAAACAGTGTATTTAAGGTGTTAACCAGTGTATTTCACGTGTTAACCTGTGTATTTGGAGAGCTCAGCTTGGAGAAGGAGGAGATAATGTAACACTGCAGACTTCTCACTGTTTCCCTCCATTTATCCCAGTGCCAGCAGCTGCCCCCACAGCTCCCAGCCCATCCCTGCAGAGAGCACCGAGCCCATGCACCTGCCTGGCCCTCTGAGACCAGCAGCAATAAATAAACCCTCCCAGCCTGTCCCTTGACTGTCAGATTTTCCTCCCCTGAGGACAAAGGACCATTCTGCATGGAGCTGGCAGCCCAGCACAGCCATCAGGAGAAATGATTAATGGGTTCCTGCAGAGGGGAGGGCTGCAAAGCCCCCGTGGTGATCTCTCCTGCTTGCACCTAGGACTAGGCTATTGATTAAATGTCATGTTGCCCGACTTTTAATTATTTTGTAATGGCTTGGTCAGAGAGGCTAATTACGTGGGAAACTGACAGCAGAATTCCACCAGGAGCAATAATTGGGGTCTCTTGTAGACATTACTGAGATCTCCATCAACCACAGCCCCTGTGCCAGGACAGCAAGTCCTGGCAGCTCTGCTCCAGGCACAGGCTCTAAGCAGGGAATCTGCAGCCCAGGAGTCAGGGCAGGATGCTCTGAATGGTGGACAATTGTTCTGCTCAGCAGTGAGCACTGATGTCAGGGGACACTGGCAGGGAACCTTGTGCCTGAGCCACAGCCCACTGCAGCACTGTGGGAAGAGTGCTCTGTACCCAAAGTCTAAATAAACACAGCCTGGACCATCATTTTCCATACTGGAAACAGTGCAGGAAAGCAACGGGAGGTTCCATGAGAACCTGCAGCAGCCTTTAGCCCTGTCAGTGTAAATAAACTCTGATGAGGCTGCAGCACCAGCTCCTTGCTGGAGGCTGCAGAGGCTCCCCAGGGGCACTCATGGTGCATCCCCAGAGCTGCAGGCAATCAGGATGTTCCTCACCTGCCTCTGGTCTGTGCTTCACTGAGGACACGGGCACGTTTGAGCACTCAAAGTACTCCAGGTCATCTTCTGCCTCGGCCTTCTTCTCCAGCCCAGCTGGTCTCTGCGTGGAGGTGGTGGAGGCCAGCTTCTCCTCATCAGTGGCATGTCCATCCCGATTTGTAATAGCTGGGATTTCTGAGATCAACACTCCTTCATCCTGCAGGATCAAAGCATGCAGTTAAGCAAGATCTGCAGGGATCAGGCCACCAGGTGAGCTGCTGGATACTCCATGGAAAGCACAGAAGGCTTAAAATCCACTGGTGAGCTGCTCCCCACCATCCCTCCTCCCTCCCTTCCCACAGGGAAGATGCCAGCCTGAAGCTCAGCCTGCCCAGCTCTCCCCAGCACCATCCCAGCACCCCTGTGCCCAGCCCACAGCTCTGGGGACAGGGTCCCACGTACCTGAGCGCTGATGTCCAGGACCAGGGGCTGCGCCTCGTGCTGCTTCACCTTGCAGCCGCTCCTGCAGGAAAGAGAAGCAGCAGCTGAGGGGGGCCCAGGGGCAGTGCAGGGGATGCAGGGGCGCGTGCCAGACAGCCCAAGCAGGGGGAGGCAGTCCCAGCACTAGCGTTGCACCCACCGCGTGCCAGCACCCCACTCACCAGTGAACACCGAGGCAGAGCAAGTTCTGGAAGGAACAGAAGGAACAGGCAAACAAAAGACACGACTACACAAGAAGTTGGGTTTGTCTGTGAGGTGTTTATTCCTGAGGAAGGTAAGGAGCCGAGCGAGGACCCCAAGAGGCTGATGGCGAGAGAGGCACTGCCAAGGAGCCGGCAAAGAAGGATCTCCCTCGCTGCGCCCTCGGGCACAACACCACCGGAGGGCTTCGGTGCATGTCGACTTCCTGCAGGAAGAACCACGTCCAGGCTGTCTCATGCCCTGTCCCTGCAGCTGGAAGTTTGTCTGGGACTTTTCCACAGCATCCACATGTCCCACGTGAGGCAGACCCGCACGGCCAGGGCAAGGCGCTGCGCCTCGAACAAACGCTGTCCCAAGGAGAAGGGCCCCTCGGGTGGGAAGTTTAGCCCAAGGAGGTCTTGCAGGTGGTGCCCTTGCCCTCCAGTGAGGAGGCTGTCCCTGGAACTTCACCCCATGTTCCTGAAGACACCCATCCATTGTGCAGGACTGCAGGCACGGCCACATCCCCACACACCGGGCACCCCACAGCACACGGCAGCGGTGCCAGTGGGAACGTGCTCGGGACAGCATGAGCTTCTCTCCTGCATCTCACCCCCTCACACTCCACACTCAGGCATCTCCCAGGCTCGTGGCCATGTCTGACCCCCCAAGAGACGCTTGCTGAGCTGGAACAGCTCGTGTGACAGCCACTGCAGGGAGCTGGGGAGGGATCCCAGCCTGCAGCCACGCCACTCCCCACGCGGGGACAGAGGCAAAGGCTCGAGCAGGACTGCAGCGAGGTGTTGCCAGGTTTATGGGGCTGCCCCCACCCAGTGGCACTCTGCAGCCTCCCCAGCCCATGGCACACATGTGCAGCAGAGCAGAGCAGTGTGGCACACGGAGCTTTCTCTGCACGCTGCCATGCACAGCTGGTCACACTGAAGAATCGCTCTGGACTGCTTTCCTCCCTCATCTCCTCACTCTCTCCTGTGCCAGGGTTATCCCAGCACCTGGCAGCTGTTTTGGCTGCCCCCCAGCACCAAGATAGCAGCTCTGGATTGCACAAAAACCTGCTGCCCCTCCATTAGCTGAAGGTTTTGAGCACTTGTCCACCATCAGAAGACGCTGCGAGGCGGCATGCTACGAGGGCAAGCACAGGCGTGTGCCTCTGGTGCAGCTCAGCTCAGCTCAGCTCTCCTCTTCTCCCTCACTCCCAGGCACTCACCAGGCCAGGCCACCCTGGGGACCCCGCCAAGGGCTGCGGGACACAAACCAGACAGCAGAGAGCACAAGTCAAAGGGCAGAAGGAGCCAGCATGCCATGGAGACGAGTGGGGCAGCACACACCCAGAGAGAGGACAAAAACAGCAAAGGAAAAGAAAAGGAATACAGGAGAGAGTACTTACAACAGAAAACAGAGAAATTTCACTTGCTCAGTAGTCCTGATGCACCAAAGCACGGACAGGGAGAGAGAGACAGACAGATGGAGAGAAGAAGAGTGTGAAAAGACCTGAAGAAGAGTGTGTGAAAAGACCTGGATGTTACCTCTGCTCTGGAGAAGCACAGTGAGCTGCCTAGCTTGATCTTTGGGAAGGCACACACACACGGGACACTTTTTCCTGCCCTTGCTGTCCACAGCAGCAGGCTGAGATCCAGACACAAACCTCACTGCCAGGGCAACATCCTGCTGCTTGTGCTGCTCCAAGGTGACAGAATTCCCTGCTGCTTCCCCTCCCCATTGGCTCTGCTCACCCACAGCCACACATGGGAACAACAGTTCTTAAAAGATTTGTATCTACTCTCTGTAAAATATTTTCTGGACAAAAACATCCAACACAGCCTGATTTTTGCCTGTGTAGTTTTCTCTTTCTCTGTTAAAACCCACTATCTAGTTTTCTCACTGGAGAATCCGACAGCAGAGTGGGAGTCTACCTGTCCAACCTGTTCTCTTTCTGTGACATAAAACACAAATTCAGTGGCAGCTCACAAAATGTCTCAGCTACATTTGACCAACCACACCTGCATCCAGCAGCTCCTGCACATCCCTGCACAAATCCAGCAAACACTTCAGCTCCAGCCTCCACTACAGGTTTCCTCTGACACCACATCTACACCTTGACCCACCAGCTGGACCCCCAAGGGGTTTCCAAAGAGGTAATCCTGCAAGCAGGTCCCAATCCAGCCTTCCCTTGGGACTCAGGATGCTGGCACTGCTCCAGAACAGCTGTCCCTCTCCTCCCATCAGTGGCACTGACAGATAAAACTGGCAGTTTTAAAAAAAGGCAGATAAAACTGAGCCACCAGCAGAACCTGAGGTGCACAGCAGGATTTGCCTCGCTCAGGAGGCACCAGGGCAGGAGCAGTACCACCACCACCACCATCACAACCATCACCTCCATCATCACCACCACCAGCACAGCTCTGCCTGCCCGTGGGGAGAACACAGGGGGCTGCAGCCCCAGCTCTGCACACACTGGCACTCACGTTATCAGGCGTGACTTGGGCTTCTTGGGGGAGTCTCTGCCTTTCAGGGCATCTTCCTGCATCTCCAGTGTCTGAGATTCCAGGATTTCATTGAGGCTGTTGTCTGCAGTGGAGCAAGAGTCAGCGTCGGTGCTGGCAAGCGTCTTGGTGGGCTTGAATGGATCCATGGAGTCAAAGTTATTGGGGTCAAACTGGTAAGAGCCCTTGGGGAGAGCTGGTGAATTTTGCAGTGCTGAGCTGCCACTGAGAGAGTCGAGACCAGGGCTGTCCCAGCCCATGGGACCCAGCTGGGAGGAGCCCCGGGGTGGTGGCAGCTCTGTGGGACCCCTCTCCACATCCTCAGCTGCTTTCTTGTGGGACTCTCTGTGTCTCTTCGGTGTCAGCTTGCTGGCTGGGATCCTGCTGCCTCTCCTGGGTGAAGCTGGCTTGGCCTCCACACTCTCTCTAGCCTCTGTACAATCAGCCCCAGGTTTTGGGACCTGCCCCAGGCCCTCCAGAGCTGGGTCCCCCCCCAGCTCACCAGGATGGGGAAGGCATTGTGGGGCTGCCAGGGGATAACTCTGCAGCTGGCAGGCCCCTGCCACAAAGGGCTTCACACCCCTGTCACACTGCTCAGGGTCAAGCTGGCAGGATGCTTGGGTCTCCTCTGTGGCTTCATCTGTTCTCCTCCCCAGTGAAGGTGTTTTCCCTTTCCCGAGCTGCTCCTGGGCCAGGGCATCAGCCCCCAGCTCCACCAGCCCCGTGCCAGTGTCCACCGTGTCCCCCCCTGACATGCCCCGCTCCCAGGGGGCTGTGCCCACATGGGGCACGGGGGCTGGCTCCAGAGTGGGCACAGCAGCGTGAGCAGGGTCAGCCTCGCAGCCCAGCCCGGCCAGGGACTGCATCAGGGGTGAGTTGTTGGGGTCAGTTTCCCCTCTAGCATCCAAACTGGCTTTAGGGGCTCCAATCTCTGGTTGAGCCTCATCTTTGGGGTGCTTCCCAGGCGAGTTGTCCCAGTGGGCTTCCCCTACCAGCAGGTCACCATGGCCACCTGGCTCTGAAAAGATAAAAGGAGATGGTTAAACCCTGACCTGCTGGTTAAACCCACTCCCTGCCAGAGGGCTTTCTGTTCCCTCCTCACAGCTGCTCCAGGGTCAGATTTTGTGGGCAATCCACTGACTCACATCTCAGCTTCCCTCCTGCCAGATGACAGGGAGCCACTGCTCACTTGGGCAGGGAGTTAGAAATTAGTGAGAAGAGTTCAGGGACGCACGGCACGAGACAACACCACAAAATGTGAACAAGCAGGCCCCGGGGAGAAGGGGGATGGGAAGGTGTGCTCAGAAGCACACCTGTGTGCTGTGTGAAGGAGCAGAAAGAGGCTGCAGGAAGAATCTAGGGCTGGCCCAGTGCTGGGGCTGCAGGGCTGGATGTGCAGCAGGCAGGAGAAGCTGCCTGACACAAGCTGACTCTCCACCTGCAGAAATCCTGCTGCAGTCACTCCAGGCTCTCCACACCGCTGTCATCATCTTCTAATGACAAATCCTGATCCAGGACTTAATCACCATTACTCCAATCCTTTCCCCTCAATCCTTTTACTGTTTAATCTTTTCTTTGAAAACAAGGGATGAAGAAGATCCTTTATCTACTGGGGCACCCTGAAAGCTGCACCCACCGAGCACCCAGAGCCAGGTTTGTGGTGCAGGAAAACATCTTGATGTTTCTCCTGCACCTCAACCAGGGACAATTGCACAGACTCCTGGGAGAAGGCAAAACAGGGAGCATGTGGTATCTGCAGCCCTCACAAGCACCTTTCTGGGGAGACACAGTCCAGCCAGGTCCTCCAAGGGCAAAACAGAACCAATGCTCTCCCAAGGACCAAACTGGTTTGAAAACCTGGCTGGGAAGAGCAGCCTGGGTGATGAAGTGTTTGTGCCAGGGAAATCTGCTTCTCCCTGCCCTGGAACAGAGGTGACAGCTGCAGAGGGGAGTCACCTCGAGCATCCCCCCTGTTTGGCAGGGGGACACCAACCACCTGCTCCCACAGACCCCCATCCCTGAGCACCCAGGAGGGTTTTTTTCTATCACCAGGCATTAGTGCTGGTAACAGAGCGAGTTACAGGCTGGCAGAGGAAAAGTGAATCAGGCAAATATCTGGTCCCAGGACTAATCCAGGACGTGGAGCCAACAATCCTGACTCAGTTGATGGCTCGTGGTTAGCATAATTGATCCCCAGGATGCTAAAAGCCATGAAAATGAATCATGAGGGTCTGTGTCCTCCCTGAGACGGCAAAAATGCTTCCTCTGACTGAAAAAAAAAAAAAAGCTCCAAGTAGACGTTGCCTTGATGCCCCAGAAAATGCATCAGTAAACACAAATCCAGTGGATGAGTACTTGGAGTGCAGCCAGGAAACAGTCTGAGGCAGAGCCTGGCAGGCCTTCCCGTCATTAGGAACCAGGAAAACCTCCTTAACAGACCCCAAAGAAAACTTTATTACACTTGCTGTGTTGCTCAGCTGTTTGAAGCCTTCCTGAGACAGCCCTGAATAGAAGAACAGACTTCAAAGTCAGGGCAGAAGGACTATTTAAGTGCATTTTGCGTTCCCAGCGGAAGGTCTGGCAGCCGCCGTTCTCACAGACATGAGCCCATCCTGGTTTCTAACCCAAGCAATGAGTAATTACTCCTTGAATAACAAGCAGACAGCACACAAACTGCCTCTCCATGCTGTGGTGTCTACAGGGTGGGGAGGAAAGGAACATGTGGCCACAGCTCAGAATTGTTTTCCCACAAAAATCAGAAGAACCACCCGCCCAGGTTCTCCAGTTTTGTGATTCCCTCATTTTCTGCACCCAAGAGTGCTCAGCTACTCAGCCCGTCCTGCAGCACAGCCCACCCAGTCTGAGGAACTGGGATATACTGGGAGGCAGGAGGTGCAGGCAGCTCAGGTGCTCGCTGGTGGTTTTGGAAATCTTTTGCAGCAGAAATGTTCCCCCTGCAAGCTCAGGGGGGGTTTCCCCTACTTCCTCCCCCTCTACATTTCTTCTGCCTCCAACACAGCGTGACAGGAGCGTGTGTTCCTGTGGGAACAATTACACAGGATGCAGAAAAGAGTGGCCCGAAGGACCCTGGGGTGCACAGAAGAGCCAAGCTCTCTGCCCCAATCCCCACAGCTGCCCAGCACTGGTGATACCTCAGTGCAGCCCTGGCTGTCCCTCATGGAGCCCTCCCAGCCCCAGCACGCTGCCTGCAGCTCTCCCTGCTCCTCC
Source organism: Leptocoma aspasia (assembly GCA_013399835.1). Classification (NCBI taxonomy): domain Eukaryota; kingdom Metazoa; phylum Chordata; class Aves; order Passeriformes; family Nectariniidae; genus Leptocoma; species Leptocoma aspasia. The sequence continues at coordinate 88,244 of VXAX01005454.1, read as the reverse complement.
TGTGAAAGCTCCAGCATCCCCAGCCAGCCCCAGGCAGTCACGTTGTGAGCAGCCGTGCTGGCTCCGCACGTACTCCCTTGGCTTGTGGCTCCTGCCAGGGAAACCAGCCTGTCCCCCACTCCTGCAGCTGTCCCCCAGCCCTCTCACTGCTGTGAGAAAGGAACTTTACTTTTTCAATTTTAGAAAGGTTTATTAAAAGCCTTATCAAAAATTACAACAGAAGACTGAATAAAGACAATGAAACACAAGGTGCAAGGTGTTCCCCACCGTGTGCTCGGCTTCAAAATGGATGTTCTGCCCTTTTAACCCTTTTGCCCCTCCCCAGGTTCTGTCCATCGACTCCTTCTTTGCTGTCCAGTGGTGGGGATCACTTCCTGACATCTGGATTGGAGCTCAGGATTGCCATAATAACTAGTTAACCCTCCCTAATGCCCCAGCTTCCCCAGCTTCCCGGCCATCCCGCAGGAACAAAAGGCAAGGAAAAGAAACATATCTATAAAACTTCTCTTACATAATATTTACCCTCTAATTGTGAGAGTCAACTATTCAATACTCATTTACCACACTGCTCAAAGCCTCCTTCTGAGCCAAAACTGTGCTGAACACCCCAAGAGAAGGCAGGCTGGCAGCCACTGACCACACACAGCTCTGCACCCCAGACCAGCCCTTCCCACAGGCACGCTGGCAGATGCCTCACTGCAGCATCCTGGAAAGGTGACCCTGAGGTCTCCCGTTCCACCCCTGGCACTGTGCCCTGCAGCAGGGGACAGTTTAGTCCCAGCATGAAAATGGACACTGCCAGAGCATGGCACACACAGTGACTCTACAGTGTCACCAAACACACTCAGCACAGGGCGTGCTGCATCTCATCAACACCCCTTGTCCTGGCTGTGCACAGCCTGCAAACCTGCTCCACATCCAGGTGAGTACCTGGAGGGGATGCTACAAAGTAAAACCAGAGATTTTTTTTTTTTACTTTCTAAAGAAAAACAGACAGGACAGTCTGGCTCCACAGTAATAGACACTTTGTGCCTCTGCATTATAATTGCTTTGCTTGTCTTCCTTGGGCTGAAATTAAACACAAACACCGACTTAAACAGCTTTCCAACATGCCATCCCTCAAACGAATCAGGAGCACTTGGCAGGGCTGCAAGGCAAAGGCTCAGAGCCCTTTCCATCCCACAGGCAGTGCCAGGAGAAGCAGCAGCAGCAATCCCTGCCTGGCCCCCGTGCCAGAACAACCCCTCTCCTCTCCGGGCCTCGCACTCAGCTCAGGGCAGTGCTGGCTGTGAGTCACACACTTCTCTGCCTCAGCACAGGATATCTGCCCCTCACACCCAGCTCAGTCCTGCATCACCAACGACTGTTTTCCTCTCTTGGCTTTCCGCTGGTGTCTAACAGCCGTTGGTCTATTTTTAAATCTATTCTGTTAAGAATTAGCATACCGGCAAACGATGCTGCTAACGCACCGGAAAACACGTGCCCTGCATCAGGGTAAGGCAGCCACAGCCTGCTCCCAGCACTGATGGCTCTAGATTTGTTGCATCTGCTCGTTTCCTTGTGCAAAATACCTGCTGGCGGATGACCGCAGAGAACTCGAGCAAGAACGGGGCAGAATTAGTCCCACCACCATCCGAGACAGCAAGAGGAAACTGAGTGATCCTGAGTGGGCACAAACCCTCACTGCAGCCCTCTCCAGGGCTGAATTTGTGTCCCCAAGGACAGGGTTTAACACAGCCAGGTCACCTCTTGGCTGTGCATGGAGCAGCCAGCCCTGGAGTCACAGCTTCTGTCATTGCTCACCCAGTTTATTCCCAAGGCAGGGTGAGACAGTGCCTGCTCCTCGCTGTCCCTCAAGGCCAGGGTGCCACGCCTGCCTCCAGGTGCAGCTCTGGCACTGCCCCCACAGCCCAGCAGGGCCAGCAGCTGTTCCCCAGGGACTGCAGGGCTGACAAGCAGCCACTACACCAGATTTTCTCCATGCCACTGCTGCTCCCGAGCTCCCAGCCACAAGGGCTCGGGCTGCTGTGAAGCAGCAGCATGCAAAGATGAGGCCTTAACACACGGATTGCATTGGTGGTGAAAGAGCCCAGGGTGCCTCTGCACACTGCAAACCCATCTGCACCTGGACAAATTCTTCTCTCCATCATTCCAGACAAACTGAAAAGACACAGCCAGAGACAGGCAGGGAAGGGCTGGAGCCAAGTGTGGTGGCACCGCAGTGTGGCTCTGCCGGCTCCAACATCCCACTCCCTGCCAGCCAGCACAGAAAAACAGCTTTTGCTGGAGATCATGCCCTCGTCTCCAGAACACTGGGAGCTTTGTGTGCAGGAGCAACTACTCCCTCGCTGCTGAGCAGGAGCTGCTCATCCCAGGACAAGGGGCACAGGCACACAGGGGAACAGTGACACCCCAGAGTCTGAAGCAATGCACTTCCCTAAGCCAGAAATGATTCTCCTACCTGCTAGGAAAGCCTTTATCTCTGCCCCCCCTACCCAAGGCATTATCCCCAAAGCAAAGATGTCTCTATCATCCTGTTGTGTGAACATATTATAAGTTTCCCTGCATGCAGGCCTGCAAAAAAACTCTTCCCATGAGAAAGCGTCTTTTACTCTGAGATATTATAAACAAATCTCTGAGCTGTGTTTCAAAGACAGAGGTTTCTCTAGCCTGTCTCCTAATAATAAGAAATAAGAGTTTTTTCTTCTTTCAACCTATGAGGTGAAAAGTTGTTATCTCTAATTATGTAAACTATTCTAACATTCCTTGTACAGAACTAGAAGCAGCAGCTTCTGTTACTCCAAACTAAACAAATAATAACCCAAATCCTTTAAATTATAGAATCATGTTAACAAATCATATTTAACCTTCTAGTATTATTACAAAAGCCCTTTGTCACTGCACAAACCACAATATCATCCCTTCTTAAAAGGATTATTCTTAAAAGGATCTTCCAAGAGCTGTGGTTATTGAAAGCATGAACGGAGCACTCCCTCCATCACAGCAAACAAACACGAGTTTTCCACAGGGATGGATGAGCACCCAGATCCACCCCAACAGCAGAACAACACCCCAGGAGATGGAGAGATGGGAGAGCCACAGCATCCTGACACGGTCTGCACTGCCCGGGCTTCTGCACCCCAGGTCTCACAAACACCCTGCCACTGCCCACCCACCCTGCCCTACTGAGAGCAGATGGAAGGGGAGATCTCCTCCCTGCCCTGCCCTGATAACCTCCTGTGGGCTGCTGCAGCAGTGCCAGAGCTTCAGAGCTTCCTCCCAGCAGCACAAAAGCAGAGATAAACACCAAGATCAGCCATGGACACCAGCACAAACCCCTGAAGAGGAGGGTATGGAGACAGTGGGGAGCTGGTCTTAAGAAGGCCATGGGCCACACTCAGGGGAGCAGCAGCATGTGGGATGTATGGATAAACCTGCAAAACAGCTCAGGACCCACCAGCAAAGGAAACCCCACGCAGTTAGAGCAGATCCCCTGCAATTTCTCAAAAAATGGGGTTTAGCAGCATTGAGCTTTTGCACCTTCAACAGCAGCTACCCAGTGAGGACACCTGGCACCTAACTCCAAGGAAAAATGGACTGTGCAATGGAATCCCTACCACTGACCAGCCTGGGGGACACAAACCTGGCATCTTGCCACTCCTGTGCAAGAGCCAGGGGTGAGTGACACATGAGAAAGGTCCCACCAGCCAGCAGCAGTCAGGGCAGCCCCCAGGCTGCAGAGGAAGCATCAGAGGAACCTTTAACTGACAAAGTAATTCAACAGCATCCTTGAGTCCTCTCAATCAACCCATCACAGCTCTTTGTGAGCACCCAGCCCAGCCCTGGCATGTGAACTGTCCAGGCCATTAACCATTAACCACAAAAAGTGTGCCAGGCATTACTCAAAGTCAGAGAATTTCACTCCTTGACCCCACCCTGCCTTTCTGCCAACGGAGCAGAGCACCAAGAGCAGAAGGTGCACGCTGGCTCTTTACCTTGGGTCCCGGCCTCAGACTCTGGCGATCCTGGTGGCTCGCAGAACTCCTTGAGTGGCGAGCAGCTTGGTGTTTCTGCTTCAGGAGTCTCAAAATTATCAGTGGAGTCCGAGCTGCCGAGGGGGGGGGGAAAGAGCGAGGAATTACTGCTTTCAAGGCTACCTCTCAAATCATCCACGACGCCTACACGTCCAGCCAGGCCACAGGCTGGCCGTGGCCATCCGGGGCGGCCACTCTCTCGTGTCCAGCGGGACATGCTAGCAAACGGAAAAGGGAGAGCAGGTGAAACATCATCGTCAGCAGCCCCTTGTGCATCCCCAGCCCTGCGGGAGGGCTTCTGCCAGGTCGCTCCCGAGCTGAGCACACAGCACGGGCCTCCAAGGACATGCAGCCCCGGCCCTGTGCTCCCCAGCATCCTCCAGGAAGCANTAGAATCATGTTAACAAATCATATTTAACCTTCTAGTATTATTACAAAAGCCCTTTGTCACTGCACAAACCACAATATCATCCCTTCTTAAAAGGATTATTCTTAAAAGGATCTTCCAAGAGCTGTGGTTATTGAAAGCATGAACGGAGCACTCCCTCCATCACAGCAAACAAACACGAGTTTTCCACAGGGATGGATGAGCACCCAGATCCACCCCAACAGCAGAACAACACCCCAGGAGATGGAGAGATGGGAGAGCCACAGCATCCTGACACGGTCTGCACTGCCCGGGCTTCTGCACCCCAGGTCTCACAAACACCCTGCCACTGCCCACCCACCCTGCCCTACTGAGAGCAGATGGAAGGGGAGATCTCCTCCTTGCCCTGCCCTGATAACCTCCTGTGGGCTGCTGCAGCAGTGCCAGAGCTTCAGAGCTTCCTCCCAGCAGCACAAAAGCAGAGATAAACACCAAGATCAGCCATGGACACCAGCACAAACCCCTGAAGAGGAGGGTATGGAGACAGTGGGGAGCTGGTCTTAAGAAGGCCATGGGCCACACTCAGGGGAGCAGCAGCATGTGGGATGTATGGATAAACCTGCAAAACAGCTCAGGACCCACCAGCAAAGGAAACCCCACGCAGTTAGAGCAGATCCCCTGCAATTTCTCAAAAAATGGGGTTTAGCAGCATTGAGCTTTTGCACCTTCAACAGCAGCTACCCAGTGAGGACACCTGGCACCTAACTCCAAGGAAAAATGGACTGTGCAATGGAATCCCTACCACTGACCAGCCTGGGGGACACAAACCTGGCATCTTGCCACTCCTGTGCAAGAGCCAGGGGTGAGTGACACATGAGAAAGGTCCCACCAGCCAGCAGCAGTCAGGGCAGCCCCCAGGCTGCAGAGGAAGCATCAGAGGAACCTTTAACTGACAAAGTAATTCAACAGCATCCTTGAGTCCTCTCAATCAACCCATCACAGCTCTTTGTGAGCACCCAGCCCAGCCCTGGCATGTGAACTGTCCAGGCCATTAACCATTAACCACAAAAAGTGTGCCAGGCATTACTCAAAGTCAGAGAATTTCACTCCTTGACCCCACCCTGCCTTTCTGCCAACGGAGCAGAGCACCAAGAGCAGAAGGTGCACGCTGGCTCTTTACCTTGGGTCCCGGCCTCAGACTCTGGCGATCCTGGTGGCTCGCAGAACTCCTTGAGTGGCGAGCAGCTTGGTGTTTCTGCTTCAGGAGTCTCAAAATTATCAGTGGAGTCCGAGCTGCCGAGGGGGGGGGAAAAGAGTGAGGAATTACTGCTTTCAAGGCTACCTCTGAAATCCTCCACGACGCCTACACGTCCAGCCAGGCCACAGGCTGGCCGTGGCCATCCGGGGCGGCCACTCTCTCGTGTCCAGCGGGACATGCTAGCAAACGGAAAAGGGAGAGCAGGTGAAACATCATCGTCAGCAGCCCCTTGTGCATCCCCAGCCCTGCGGGAGGGCTTCTGCCAGGTCGCTCCCGAGCTGAGCACACAGCACGGGCCTCCAAGGACATGCAGCCCCGGCCCTGTGCTCCCCAGCATCCTCCAGGAAGCAGCGCCCGGCCCCCCAGGCCCGCGGTGCGGTGCGGTGCGGTGCGGGATCCCCGGCAGGCAGGCAGGCAGCGAGCGGGGCGCGGATGGAAAAGGGCCGGGGAGGACGCGCCCGCAGCCCCGCGTGGGAGGGAGGGCAGGGGAAGGGGCCACGGGTGACTTGCCTGAAGCCGAGGGCCGAGCCCCCCGCCGGCGGCTCCTGATCATCCTCCTCATCATCCTCCTCGGCAGCACCGGCGCCGCCGTCCCCTTCCTCGGGGCTGCCCCCGCCCCGCACCGCAGACCAGGTCCAGCGGGCCCACTGCACCGGGGAGAGGATCTGCCAGGCGCTGAACGCCATGGGCCCCGCTGCGCCGCCCGCTCCGCTGCGCTCCCCGCCGGGCTCACTGCGGCCCCGCCGCCGCCCCCATCGCGCCCCGCTCCGCTCCGCTCCGCTCCG
>VXAX01005454.1:46805-67063 GCA_013399835.1 Leptocoma aspasia | reverse complement strand
CGCAGTGCCCGGCCAGCGGCGGGTCCGTGCCCTGTGCCCTGTGCCCTGTGCCCTGTGCCCTGTGCCCTGTGCCCTGTGCCCTGTGCCCTGTGCCCTGCCCGGAATGACCTTCCCGAACACCCAGGACCCACGGCAATCGTGCAGGAGGGATAAACCAGCTCTCTTCATTCCCTCCTCCCGCAGAAAGCAGGAGGGCAGTGATTGGAAAGGACACTGCTGCACCTTCCATGGGCAAGCAGGGTGGGGAGTGGCAGCCCAGGAGCCCCCATTACTTCTGCCTTTTCTGGGTTGCTCCACATGGATGGTGTTTCCCATCCATCCATCTCTTTCTCTATCCAGGAGGGCAGAGAGCCGATCTAGCAGGAGGCAGAGGATCCATCTTGCTGGGGTGGCTCTTGTGTCCCGCCTGTCCCAGCACCCACACCCGGCCAGGCTCGGCTCTGCACGCTGCCAGCCCTGCTCACAGCCCGTGCCAGCGCCCCAGGAGCCGTGTTCTCCCCAGGGTTTGGGGCAGGAGAGCATTCCCAGCTGCTGCAGCCTCGGAGGTTGCTGTAGCAGCAGGCAGTGGCACTCATCTCATCGCTGGCCCGATCCAGCCCTCAGCTCCCATCTCCCAAGAGGCTCTTTCTTTCCAGCTGAAACTTCCTGTTGGCTCTCATTTTCATTCTTTACCTCTTCAGCAGTGCAGAAAATTGGCACATAATGTGCCCTGTGAGGCTGTGTGGTAGCAGCTTAATTGACCCTGGTTGCATCAGCCTGGCCACAGCTCGGTCAGCGAGCTCAGCCTTGGGCCACGTTCATTCCCTGTCCACCCCACTCTGTTTTCCTGCCCCTCCCAGGGGTGCTGCTGGTGTTTGGCTTCAGGTGAGGGTCATAGAGGAACAGGGGTGGCCCAGGCTGCCCAGAGAGCTGCAGGAGTTCCTCCTGGGTCCCCACCCACGGAAATCTGGCTTCCTGCAGCTCTCCATCCTCCTTTCCTCCCTCATCCTCGTGCCTTCCCCAGCTGGTCAGCAGGTTGCTCCAAGCCCTGCACATCCCAACATCCCACCTTTGATGAGGTGTGTGACAGGACCATGCTGCAGCTCTGGGAGCTTCCCCAAGCACTGCAAATCAGTCAGAAACCTGAGCTGCTGGTTGCAGCCCTAACCTTGACAGTTGTTTTCCAAGAGCTGGTCCCAGGCATCTGGCCTTGTGTGAAGGGGTTGCAGAGTGTCTCAGTCCAAACCAGAGCAGTTGGGACCAAGTGGCACACTGACCAAAAAGCTTATGATAAAACCAGACCTGTAGCAATCACCCAGACGTGGTCTCAGCTTAGCTCTAATTCCCTTATTGCATCCTTTGGGGCAGAGATTGCTGCAGGAAGATATGAAATAATTGGTATTCAGAGCATCATAAAACTCCAGGTGTGGTTGACAATCCAGCCAGGACTGCATCATGGCAGATGTCTAGCAGGGGAGTAAGATTTTTCCAGGTGAAGGAAGGAAATGAATTGTTTTGGGATATTCCTGAGTGCTGCTGAGGGGAAGTGGCTGCTCACTGCTTCTCTGTCATGAGAGAGCAGGAGAGCACTGCCACCAAGGCTGTGCCCAGCTGCTGCCCTGGCACTCAGCCAGCAGGACCCTCCTCATGCCACCAGGCTCTGGGGGACAGCAGGGTCACAGCAGCAGCAGCAGGTCCCAGCAGATGTCCCTGCAGGTCCCCGTGGGATTCCCTGGGCTTGGCTGCAGGTTCCCAGGGCAGGGCTAAGGCAGCACCTCTGACGCTGCGTGCCTGGGATGCTCCATTAAAGAGGAGGGTTTCCTGTGACTGAATATCTCACCACTCAATTTGTGTTGGACCATGGAGTCCTTCCAACACTTGGAATACAATGAGTTAGTATCTGCTGCTCTGGAGTTTGCATCCCGGAGGGCCCGGCCAGCTGGGAGCACGCTGGGACCAGGCTCCAGCACAAAGAACAATGGGAAGGCTCAGCAAGGGGCTCTGGGGGCAAGACCCAGCCTTGGTGACAGCAGTCTGGGGCTGCTCTCAGATCTCTGCTTCTCCAGCAAGAGAGGATCAGAGCCTCCAGACCCTCCTTTTAACTCTGCAGCTTGTTCCCTCGCTCGTCTTTGCTGCGCTTTCAGGCAGTGGGCTCTGCGTGCCAAATGGGATGCTGGGGAAGGCACTGCTGCCTGGATGGGCTCCAGATGCAATGCAACTAATCCATTTTTATAGCTGGGAGCAGGTGTCTCGTGCATCGCCAGCAGCTCTTCCAAAGACCACTCTTTTTATTTGGCCACGAGCACTGGAAGGGTCCGAAGACATCGGCCACCACTCAGTGCCCTCCAGCTCCAGAAACACCCTGTGGGGCCATGGTTCTGCTGCATCATCCCAGTCTCACCCATGAGAGCAGAGAGGGCTCTGGGTGACTGTTGGCATCCCTGTGACACCAGGGTCACAGGACCAGAGCCATGCCTGCACCTCACTCCTGGGCTTCAGAGCTGGGGTTGTGCAGCCCCGCCAGGGCTTCATGGACTGACCTGTGCGTGCAGAAAATGAAGAACACAGCTTTGGGGACATGGAAAAATTCCTTTTTGCTTGTACTTTCCCCCCCAGTTCCTGTGCCTGGGAAGAGCCAGTGCCTGTGGGAAGGAAAAGGAAAAAATCTTCTGTTGGAGCTGGAGCTAGGAAAGGCCAAAGGGTTTGTTTTCCATCCTCAGACCGCAGCAATGCAGCAAGTGGAGCTCAGTCAAGAAACCCCATCCAAACCCACAGCTCATGAAGCTGCTCTGGGCAAACAAAACCTCAAAGGGCCCTCTGTCCCTGCCCATCCCATTCCCGCTCTGGAAGGGAGAAGTGACCCGCTGCCAGGGCTGCAGGACTGGGGACCCTCAGCCGTGCCACAGCAGGACTGCTGCACAGCCCCAGCGCTCACTGTGGTGACAACCCTGTCCCCAAAGCAGCCAGGAGCACCTGGAGGAGCTGCAGCCACAGATCCTGCAGCTTTGCTGAAGGGAGCAGGTCCTGGAGGGCTCAGAGACCCCAGAAAAGAGCCCGTGTCTGTGCAGGGCCCCAGCCAAGGAGCTTCACCACAGCAGCTACCGACGTGCCCGGACCCACTGGCCCTGCTGAGACAAAGAGCCATTGCTGAATTCAGCTGCCCTGGGTATTTTTTTCCCTCTTCGATGAATCACCTGCTAAAAATATTATAAATTGAGTCGCTGGCCAGACCTTTCACTTCTCTGGAAGCAAAAATATTTATTTTACTCAGGCCGTGCCTGTGTTTTAGCAGAACTTTACGATCAATTTTGGAGGAATGTGCCATGCTGTATATTCAAATTACAACTTTTTTTTGGCTCGCAGTGTAGGTTTAAAACGTCTTGTTTAAGACACAACTGTCAAGCTGCCAGAAAAATGCATTTTCAGCTGTTTTCCTCCCAAAAGCACTGATTTTGCCCAGTTGATAGTTATTGTCAACCCAGGTGTGTGCCTGTTCCAGGGCTTGGTGCAGGACTGGGAGCCTCCACTTCCATGGGAAAAATAGCACTTGGTTCCCAGCATCACTGCAAAGTCAGGTCACAGGGAGCTCCAGAGCTGCCTGGCTGGTGGGGACAGATCTATTCCCGTTGAACAAGGCTGCATTTTTGGGAACTGGAGCAGGACCTGTTCCTGCCCAGGCTCCAGGCTGGTGCAAAGCTGCTGCAGATCATCAGACAGGTGCCAGCACAATGAGATCCTTGAGGAGAGGATAATCACAGAACCCCTGGGAGCCTAAGGAGCTTTGTCCTGGGAGCACCTGCCTCCTCCTGAGGTGTGCAGGTGAGTCATGTCATGCTGCCAGGGCACTGGAGCCAGGCTCTGTGCCACTGGCCACCAAGACCCCCGCGAGGACCACGCACCACCAGCTCCTGTTGCTCTTGCTCCCGTGCCAGGCGCACCTTCCCCATAAATTCTCATTTGAATTTAGGAAGGAAATGGGGGAAATTTCTTTTTCTTGCTTCAGGGCAGAAAGAATAATGGGATCTTTATCCCCCAGTAATTAAGTTGATTTTTGTGTGGGTTTAATTTACACTCCCTTCCAGCCTGCCCTGCAAAGCAGGAATGTGGCTGTGGGTGGGCAGGGAACATCAGCCCGGCGGGGCATCAGGACCAGGTGCTTGTCAGGGCATCCCGGGGCCCAGAACCAGCAGTTGGGATCCTCTTCATGCCAGTTTCCCAATCCCAGGGGCAGGAGCTGTCCCCACCACTTGTCCGAGGTCTGCCAGCCCCCCCGGCTGCTCCGTGCCTTGGCAGCAGGGCTGGGGAAACGCCTCCCGACTCTTCCCTGCACCAGGCCGGATGCTTTCCTGGACAAAGGCATTCAAAGCCTTGCAGCCCCGGCTGAGAGCCCCGGGGATGAGCTGGATCCCATCCCTTCAGCCCCAGATGAGGAGCAGCTTCCCCAGGAGTCGGGCAGGGAGCAGCATCTGCTGTCGCGGCGGTTTCGCCTGTGCCGGATGTCGCAGCCACATGGCAGCACAGCACGTGTGGGACACGCTCAGCCCACCTGGCACATCCCCCGAGGAGCTGGGCTGGGCTGATGGGGCACCAAGGCTCCCGGGAACAACGCAGGAGCTCCTGCCTGCGAGGCCAGGCGGGGATCGGGGCACAGGAGCATCCTCAGCCCAACACCAGCAGAGCCAGGGCACCGCACTGCCAGGCTGCAGAAACAAGCTACACAGAGATGTACACACCCACATGGAATTCCCAGCGAGCAGAGAAAGGGGGAAACGGTGTTTTCATTGCAGATTTCAAGCACATAAATATTGCCGTGGTCCTTGCGTTGACAAAGGACTCTTGACAATAATTTCAGAAGGCTAAATATGATTTATTAAAATGACTCTATAGTTCAGAAGGATTTGGGCTATAATATGCCCAGGTACAGAGCTCAGATGTTTCTTCTTCATGCCCTGTACAAGAATGCTAGAATGCTTACAATATCAGAGAGATAACAGTCCTTCACCTCATAGGTTGAAAGAAAGAAACCTCCATCTCCCAGTATCAGGAGCCAGGCAGAGAAATCCAAATGTCCTTGAAACACAAACCAGAGCTTTTATTTACAGAAACTTGTACAGAGTAAAAGACAGTAAAAAGACGCTTTCTCATGGGAAGATTTTTCTGCAGGCCTGCATGCAGAGAAACTTATAATATGTTTATGCAACACATAAATACCTGAAGCCCAAAGCTGCTGCTGCTGCAGGGGATGGCCCTGTGGGAGGACATGAGGGGTCCCCTCGCTGCCATGCACCCTCCTGGCCCTCCCTCGCTGCAGGGTAGATGGCAGAGGAGGGGAAAGCCAAGCCAAGCCCAAATGAGAACCTGCTGTGTCTGCTCTGCACTGCACCCCCTGCACCCAAAGCCAGCCCCATCACTGGGGATGCAAAACCCACAGCAACACCTGCTGAACCCTTTCTTTCTCTTATCCTGTCCAAGTGGATGATAAGAATTCAGACACCTTTAAATCCACCATCTTGTTACACAGGTCACAATATTAAACCTAGTTTCAATATCAGGAGTGAGTTTCCTTGGAAATGGTGAAGAAAACAGCAGCATTAATTAAAGGCACAGCCTTTTGTGTTCATTCCTCACTAGCTGTCTTTTTTCCACTCTCCTCTTGTATATTTGATCCGTTCAAAGCTGAGGAAACGTTACCCACAGCTTTACAATAGCAACCGATTTACGGTGCCTGCTTAGTCACTGGAGAATTTCTTGGACTTTTTGTTTTCTGAAAAAACAGAACCACCATTGGCTTGGTCAGCGTACGGCTGACAAATTCAGACTAAGGCTCACCAATATTTTATATTTGTGGTTGGAGGTGAAATTCCACTCATAACTTTTTGACAGTGCTGTGGCCTTTTGTACGTATACAGGGCTCTGAGCACCCTGCTGGAGCTGAAGCTGTCCCTGCCCATGGCAGGGGGTTGGACTAAAAGAACATTAAAGGTCATTTCCAGCCCCAAACACCCTGTGATTCTATGAGTTCTCATTCAGGGCTGCTCCACATCCCCACACAAGTGTCAGTCAGATGCAGATGAAGAGCCCATCCTGCTGAACAGGCTCAGGAAGTTTCTGTCCTCGGCTGAAACCCCTTTGGTGTGGAAGAGCCTGGAACTTATTACAAATCGCTTAAGTAACTTTGGCTCACTCATGCTGATTAAATTGCTTCCCTGACTATTCCAGAGGCTCAAAACCACCAGCAGCTCCCAGGCTCGCTGTGCAAAATTAATTAAAGCAGACGATAACTTGGCAGGGACAAAAAAAGAAAGTTTCATAGTAAGGAACAAGCCCAGCGCGGGGGCGTTTGCTGGAGCACGTGCCTGTGGGTGCTGTTAGGTGTTTTGGATACAGCCTCACACAGGGATAGACCTCAGCTCACACCTAACACCATCCTCAGCCTTCAGGGCTTTGCCAAATCCGGGCATAAAAATAAACTTGGAAGTTCAGTGCAGAATCACAGCACCAAGGCAGGGACCCCTCGGTTTCCATAGGAAGCAGAATTAATAGCTTGGCAGACGGGGCGCGTTTCCATTTTTGTACAAGAATTTCCTCCGCCTCCTGCAGAAAAAAAAGTTGTGTAAGAAACATGGATTCAGACAGTTCTCCAGAACCTGGCAGCAGCTCCGAGGCATCCCGGGTGGTGCCTGCAGGACTTCCAGGTTTCCAACAAAAACCAAGTGGACCATCACTCCTCTCTTCCTTGAAAGCACCAGCAAGGCAAGCACAGAGAGGCACCTGGCACCTCCCTCCTGGACCATGAGCTGCAGGAGGGGAAATGGGCTTTGGGGTCTTTTCACATGCTCATCCCATCCAGTGGAGGTCCCTTATAGCCCCCTGCAAGGAGGGGAGGGGGCTCCATGGTGCATGTGCATTAAGCAAGAGCCCTGGCAGCAGGACAGCACCGAGCCTGAGCCCGACCTTCTCCCCCCTCCCTTCCCCAGCGTTATCTGAAACCACAGCCCTGACTGGCTGCGGTTCTCATCCATCTGCAAAAGCACATTAAGGAGGGAGAGAAAGGTTGGCAGCTGACCACGAACCAAATCCCCAGAGAGGTCCTTACCTGACTCCAACCAGATGCTGTTTATCAGCCCGAGCATTCACTACATGCCCGATGTGACGGAGACAGGAGAAATACAAGAAATGCTTGTTATGCTCAGGGCTTCGGGGGGTTTTCATCCTCAGGCCGGATATACAAGTTCCAGGAGAGGAATATGCATCCCTGGAGTCCTGGGCTGGATCTGGAATTCATATTCTCACTAAATGTACTTTATTTAATACAGGAATCAAGAAGGGGTTTGGAATTGTTGCACTGGAGAATTTGATTGCGTAGTTACAGCTTGGAATTAAGGAATAACTGCAGATCTGTAGGGTAGTGCATCAGCCCCATGGAAAGGGCAGGATGGTGTGTTCTGGCTGCACAGCTCTGTCCCTGTTCTCCAACCACTGCCCTACATGTGCTGAAGCCTGAGAGAAGGCTCCACTGGGGTCTGCCCTCACCCTGCATGTATCCCATCACAGATTTCCCTTTGGATTAAGCCAGCAAATCCCATCAGACCAGGAAGAGGCACCACAGTGACAGTGCAGGGTTCCAGAGCCCAAGGAAGCCTCTCAGAGCAGCACAAGAACCAGGGCCAGGCTGGGAGGTGGGAAGGATGTGCTGCCAAAACCAGGGCAGCAGTAACGTGGAACATGGTAGCAATCCAGCCCAAGCGAAGGCAGATGTGTTTGCTGGGAAAATGAGGACAGGACTCTCTGAGAGATGGCTGTATGTTGGGAAAGGTGAAATAGGAAAGCCTTATAAATATGACTGTTTAGACTTTGAGAATATGAAACATATCAGTGAAATAGAATTGAAAGCTAGTTTCCATGTCTGAGATGCCGAGCCTCTGTTACTGAACAACAGAAGAACAATGGTGTGGCCAGCTGAAGGTAATCCCCTTTGGAGTAAACAATGCCCTTCTCCTCACCAAGAGCCCAAGGGTCAGAGCAGACCCCACCAGCTTGGCAAGAGGGGTCCAAAGAGTAGTTTATAGGGTTTAAAATATAACACAGTATGGTAATGTAATGATTCTTATAGGCTATATGTAAATGCTATAGGATCTGTATCTTGTACTGGATTGGTTAGTGTAAATTAGAATATTCAGTGTAGAAGATTTAATGCATTGTAACGGGAACTTCTCTCTCTTGGTCTCTTGCTTTTACTCTTACCTCTCTTTACTTTTACTCTTGCTCTTACTCTTCTCACTCTTCCTCTATCCTTCTATCTCTGGGTCCTGCTCCGAGCTGTGACTGGCAGCTCTCAGCAGGGCCCCTATACCCACACCCTATGAAATAAACTGCATGCTCCAAGACCAGCACTGACCCCAGAGATCTCTGGTCTCTGTTTGTCCCATCACCAACGTCCCCATTACCACAGCTGTATCCTTGTGCAAGCACAAATCTGTATATTTATATAGATGTACATGTGCCTTTTATGTCTTCCAGCCTGGCTTTAAGGAACTAACATGGTTTTGCTGCAGCACCATGCTTTATCTGACACCTGCAAGTGCATCTGTCTCTGGAAGTGGCCTCATCCTCATCTGTGTCCCACTGGCAGCTCTGTAGAGAGTGGTGCCAGCAGCTCAGTGTCACAGGGCTCTGTGCAAGGCTCTGCCTATGGAAATAAATGCCCAAAGCCCCAGTCCAGCTCTCAGAGCCTTGAGCTGGGCTGTTATAGTCACTAAGAGCTTTTATAGCCTGAGGGACCTGATTGCTAATTAACAACTTCACATTAACGTGTGGGGCACCTCTGGAGGAGCCCCCTCCCCCCCAGCCTGGGTGTTAGACTCTCCCAGGTACTCATGCAGAGCTGTAGGCACTGAGCAGAGGGAGGGCACCCTGGGTGCTCCCTCCTCTGCTTTCCCAAGCAGATCTGCAGGCAAGAACCATCTCCCCACACAGCCCTGGGCCCTGCTTTGGCACCCCTGGGGATTATCAGCAAAAGGCATTTTTTGGAAAGGCTGTGCCATGAAATTTGGTATAGGGGAAGTGTCACGTCCCAGGAGATGCCCTGGCCAGCTGATCCCAGCTGACAGGCAGGGACAACCCATCAGGAAGGTGCTGAGGAAGCTGTGTGAAGCGGGTGAAGAACACTTTGCTGCATCAGTGTCTCCCACTCCACCAGCTGCTGCGTAAATCACGTTGGCTTCAGAACCTGCTGGCAAAACATAAAGCAGTCTCCATGCTCCAGCCATCACAAGGGTATTAATCAGGCTAAAAATATAAAAAACAACATGAAAAACACCATCTACGGGGTGTGCGGCATCAGACGCTCGCTCCGGGAGCTCGGCCAAGTGCTCATATCTCCACTCTCATAAATACACCGCCAGGAAAATGCATTATCTCTGCAGTGCTCTGAGCAGTGAGAGCTCAGAGCAAAACAGGCCGTGGCACCTGCTGCATTTGAATGATTCTTCGTCATCACCTGGAGGGAAACTGAGATTTAAATAACTGTCCTGCTGCGGCGCCCTGACCTTCCCACCGCGGCTCTGGCAAAGTTGGTGTTGGCAGCGTGAGGATCAGCAGTGCCAGCCAGTGCATTCACACCAATTCTGGAGCACCAGAATGTTACATAAACATATTATAAGTTTCTCTGTGTGTAGGCCTGCAGAAAAATCTTCTCATGGGAAAGCATCTTTTTACTGTTTTTTTACTCTGTACAAGTTTCTGTAAACAAAATCTCTAGTTTGTGATTCAAAGACATTTTTAGATTCCTCTGCCTGTCTCCTGGAAATGGAAGAAATGGGTTTCTCTTTCAACCTACGAGGTGAAGGACTGTTATCTCTCTGATATTGTAAGCATTCTAGCATTCTGGTACAGGGCATTGAAGAAGAAGCATCTGAGCTCTGTACCTGGGCAGATAATAGCCCGAATCCTTTTGAACTATGGAGTCATTTTAATAAATCATATTTAGCCTTCTGATATTATTGTCAAGAGTCCTTTGTTACTGAACAGACCACGGCAGTACCAGAAGATGAGCACACATCCGTGTCCTGTACCAGCAGCACTGCCAGGGCAGCACCAGGCACTGGGATGTGGGAGTGTGGCCTGACTGGGGTGACAGGCATGCCCTGGTAAAAAACACAAAGGATTTATCACGTTCAGGGAGCCCAAAGAACAGACTTGATGTAGAAAACACGCCCTTTGCATTGCTCTCTGTTGCCCATAAAGCCATAAACCCCTTTCAAATGCTCCATCCCCCTAACTTTTGGATGTCATTAAACGCTTTATTAATTTACTCCAAATGTCTTCGTTCATATTCCAGCACGGCTAACCCCATCAAAAGGAGACAGCACAGTGCTTAGGCAGCACTTCTGCTCTTCAAAGCCTGTTACTGAGATTAATTGCTTCTCTCGAGTCCTCTGTGAAGGAGGAACATGAGGATAGTTGTTATGAGTGCTGGGTGTGAGGGGGGAAGTGAGATCCAAGGTAAAAGCAGAGTTCCAAGGCGTCCCAGCATTGGCTGTGCAGGCTGCAGGGGAGGCCCCCAGGATAGATGTTCCTGCAGCTCCTCGGGGGAAGGCAAAGCCCAGTGGTAAGTGTGGTGCCACTGCAGAGCTGAGACCCGAGGTCCTGGCATCTCTCACCTCCAAAAACCTTCCCTTGGGTGAGAGCTGAGCGTGTCCTCAGGCTCCCCACTGCTCTCCCCTAACCTCTGCTGCCTGCCAAGAGCCTCTGCAGGCAGAACTCCCTCCTCCATCCCAATTTACCCTATGATGTCACCAATCCCAGTCCATCCTGACATCACCAGCGACATCGTGAGTCCTTCCCCACATCCCCGGTGCGGCAGCGGGGCTGGGCAGGGGAGGACACGCGGCACCAGCCACGCTCTGCCCCACAGCACCCCTCAAGGTCGCAGCCTCAACGACACTAAGGAGGGGTCGGCAGAGCCGGGGCAGCTGCTGCACAACCTCCCAAGGCGCTTCCTGGCAGCCCCACAAGGCACGGCTGCCGCTGGTACCTGCGGAGGATCCTGCGGGAAGCGGCCCGAGCCCGGCTCAGCTGCGCTGGGGCAGCGCCGGTGTCCGCGCACCGCGGCCAGATGCGCGCCTCGCTGAGGCTGACACGGTACATCTGCTCCGGGTTTTGGTTTCCATCGTGGAGTTTACCACATCCCCCCCAGCCGGCTGGAGGCGAGGAGGCGAACATCTGGAAGCAATCGTGGCTGTCACGCTTCAAGGAGATACTGCACCACAGAGAGGAGAACCCGATCCCTCGCCCCGGCAGCCTCCTCCCGCCCTCAGCCCAGCAGATGAGCAGAGAGCCAGCATCCTGCCACGAGCTGGGTCCTGCCTGGTGCCCAGCCGCTCCCAGGAAGGGCAACACCCGGCAGCAGCATGTCACAGGGAAGAGGGATGGGGCTGAGCCCCGCGGTGAGCTGCCAGCCCGGGCTGGAGACACCCCAGCTCTGTGCCGGAGCAGGAGGGATGCTGGGTGGGGAAGCTCCCGAGGGACTCGGCTCTCTGTTTTGGAGACGGGCTGAGAGCTGGGGTTTTTCAGCCTGGAGAAGAGAAGGTTGCAGGGAGATTTTAGAGCCCGTTTCAGTAGCACAGATGTCCAGAGGAGCTGTGGCTGCCCCGTCTCTGCAAGTGCTCAAGGCCAGGTTGGACAGGGCTTGGAAAACCTGTGACACTGGGAGGTGTCCCTGCCCATGGCGGGGTGGGGGGACACTGGATGGGCTTTAAGGTCCAGCCCAAACCATTTCAGGATTCTGTGGTCTCCCTGCTGTGGCCAGGCATCTCTGTGAGCCCAGCATGTGTTTGTAAACAATCTGTCACCCCAGCAAACCCTGCACTGCACTGGTTTCTTCTGTGCCAACCCCCTGGTGCCCAGGAAGGAGGTGCTTTTCTGCTTAATTAAGTGCCCTGTGTTTTCTGTAGCTCACCAGAGCTCAGGAGCACCATCACTGCAGAGCGTTTCTGGCAGGGAAGGAGCCCTTGTTCCTTTATGATATGGAATAGTTTCAGCATTAGTTATTCCAAAATCTTCCTGGTTTATGAGCAACCTGACAATTCAGCAGAGGCAGGAGGCCTGGGTCTGTACCAGGCACTAATAAAACCTTGAGGAGAGCTGTAAGCCCGTGCTGGCAGCTGCTGGGGAGGGAGGGGGATTACTCAAGGGCACCTCTGCTCCTGCCTCCTCCCAGTGCAGGCAGCAGAAACTGTGTTTTCCTCTGCAGGAAGGGATAACCATTGCAGGCCACACTCCTGGCAGCAGTGAGCTCCTTCTCATTCCACTCTTATTGCCATGGTCCGTTCATTAACAAAGGACTCTTGACAATAATTTCAGAAGGCTAAATATGATTTATTAAAATGACTCCATAGTCAGAGGATTTGGGCTATAATGTGCTCAGGTACAGAGCTCAGATGCTTACTCCTTCATGCTCTGTACTAGAATAGAAGAATGCTTACAATATCAGAGAGATAACAGTCCTTCACCTCATAGGTTGAAAGAGAAACCCATATCTCCCATTACCAGGAGACAAGCAGAGAAATCCAAAAATGTCTTTGAAACACACACCAGAGATTTTGTTTACAGAAGTTTATACAGAGTAAAAAGACAGTAAAAGATGCTCTCCCATGGGAAAATTTTCCTGCAGGCTTGCACACAGAGAAACTTCTATGTTCTTGCAACACACTCTCACCTCACCCATTTCCCAAAGCATCTCTGGGTACCATCCTACAACTGTAGGAGAGGGAAAAAGAAGCAGGAGCCTCCTCAAAATGCCCAGCTTGGGCACAGAAACATCTCAATAGCATCCAGTGCCACTACCCTGGCAGGCTGTGGACTAGTGAGAGTCCAGCACGAGGTGCCAGCCCAATTCTTGAGAGCCCCCAGCACTGTCTGCAGCAGGGATGGACCATCCAGCTGCTGGGGTTGCTGGTCTGGAGCAGGAGGGTTTGGGAGAAGAAGACAAATAGACATGGTACATAGGAACAACAAGGCCTTTGTGAAAGCCATGAAGAAATAATGAATGGATTAAAACAGAGGATCTATTTTTGGAAGGCCTGGCACAAGATCTGACCCAGAAAGCCACCTGCAAACCTGGCCAGCACCACTTGCCTGTGCTTAGACCTGGAGCTGTGCTCTAAAGGCTGAGGCATCCCTGACCTGCTGCAGGGAAAGTGCTTGGATGGGCTGGGAAGCACTGCTCAGAGCTGCCCCTGCCCAAGGCAGCAGCCAGGGGAGGGTTCCTGGCTGCAAGAGCCCAAGGAACTCCCAGGAAGAGCAAGGGTAGCTTGGAAAGGCTCAAGGAAAATGAGGTCTGTGGAAACAGGCTCTGTACTGTTTGCATGCTGGATCCAGTTGCAGGCCAGGTCAATAAAGGAACTGAATTTAGATTTTATGGCTGAAATAATTGCCACTGACATGCCAAGGACTCTTCAGCAGGGCAGCAGGTGAGGCTGTGGCTGGGGTCTGCAGCCCCCCAGGCTGGACAGCACTTGGTGCTCTTTTGTTCCCTCCCTTCTGAAAGGGAAATTGCAGTCAGTGGCACAAATGTGGGTGACCCAGGCAAGCCATGGCCACCAGTCCCTTCCCCACACAGCACCCAGCCTTCCTCTCACATCTCCTCCTCCTTGCATTTCCCCTGAAAACATTCTTTGTCGTGGAAAGTTCCACAGCCAGCAGATGTGGGGCAGGGGCCAGGACAGGGGCAGCAGGGTGCCCTTGGTGCAGGACCTTTGCACCCTGCTTGCTTTGCTCCCCAGTGCCCTCATGCTGGCCATAAGGACAGGCAGGGCTCGTGCTGCAGCCAGGCACAGCAGCCAGCCTGTCCTCCCTGCAGACAGAGTGAGATTAATTAAAGTGAGAGGCTGCTGCCAACAGAGAGAATGGGGCTCAGGTGGTTAATTGAACTGAGGCTGCAAATCCAGCCAGGGAGTTTCTGCCTGTGGTCATGCATACAACATCTGCTCTGTTAGGATTCCAGAGATAAAGGCATGAGAGGTGCGAGGATGTAGGAATTCCACGAGAGTCCCCATGGCAGCCCTTCTTTTGCCTGGCACCCTTCAGCCAAGGGACACACGAGGCCAAGCCAGAACTCCACAGGGACATAGACATCCCTGGGAATTCCTCCTCCCCTATGGAAAGCCAGCAATGCACTCTGATAACCATCACCTCGCTCAGCAGAGCCTGCAGTGCTGCTGAGGGGGGCTCTTCTCCCACCCCTGCATCAAGGTCACAATAAGATAATGCAAGTGCTGGGCAGAGCAGTTCAACCCAAAACTGACGGGAGGGCGTGTGTGACACCAAGTGTCAGCTGCTGCAGCTCCCGCCTGCATCTCGGTGCTCAGCCACACACTCGGCAGGCATTGGTGGGGCTGCGAGGAGAGGAGTGGCACCGGCAAGGTCGCTTCAGGGCTGGATCCCTCCTCTCCCTCCCCAAACATCTGTGCAGATGTTAACAGGCGTGGCACGGCTCGATTTTCAATATGAAAGGCAAAGGGTTAGAGTTGAGCTCTTGGGTAAGCGACACCGAGAAAGTCAAAGTTTAATTGGCATTCCTGGCTGGGATGAAAGCCCCCGGCTGGCGGTGCCGGCACGGGCTGAGCGGGGCCATTGGTCACGGGCTGTAAAGGCCACACACAGGCAGTGCTGGGGCAGGGCTCCCCTTCCCAGGGGACTCACAGCTCTCTCGCCTTGGCCTCTCTCTCCCCACATCCCTCATGAAGGGGCAGCAGAGCTGGGGAACATCCCTGTCCATGCATGTGCCCCCTGCAGGGGTTGGTCCGCCCTGGGGTCTGATCAGAATCACAGAATGACCAGGTTGGAAGAGACCTTCAAGATCATCGAGTCCAAGCCAGCCCCAACACCTCAACTAAACCCTGGCACCCAGTGCCACATCCAGGCTTTGGTTAAACACACCCAGGGATGGTGACTCCACCACCTCCCCGGGCAGAACATTCCAGAACTTTATCACTCTTTCTGTGAAAAACTTCTTCCTAATGTCCAACCTAAATTTCCCTTGGTGCAGCTTGAGGCTGTGTCCTCTGGTTCTGTCAGCTCCTGGAGAAAGAACCCAACCCCAGCTGAGCACAGGCACCTTTCAGTGCTGCCCCTGTCCCTGTCCTCGCCTGCCCCATGGGGCTGGATCCCTGTCAACCAGGGAGCCACCCTCTGCTGAGCACCCTGTGCCTCCTGGCCACTGCTTTTCCAGTTTGCAAAGAGCCCAGGGTGTTCAGGCATCACCCTCAAACACCTGTGAACAGCACGAAGTCACATCACCTGTGCTGTCAACGGGCTCCAGGTGTGGAGGAGGTCACGCAGCAACCACAGCAAGGGGCACGCTTGCCAGACTTCCCAAACTGCCTGGAAAGAGTTATTCTGCTAAACTCAAGGTCTAGCAGATGCAAGCCAGCAATTTCACTTCTGATGTAAGTTGTTTGCAGGGCTGATGTGCCAGGGAGGAAGCTCAGATGATGGTTCCCATTAGCACAGGAGCCCCTTGCCTTGCTCCAAGCCCTTCCCACTTCAAATACCTCACTGGGAAAATTGAGCCACTGCCCTCAGCTACGGCCTCAATCCCTTTCAGCTGCTGCATTGTAGGGGAGCTCTCTGCTCCAGCTTCTTCTGGGCTTCTCAGAGGAACCAAAGCAAATGAAGAAACATCTTTCTTCTTAAATTGATGGGGACACACAGGTTGCTGGAAGAGCATCGGGATCAGACTGGGGCAGCTTTTCCTTGTCCCACTGATCCGATATTGCTGCAAAGGATGGGGCTGGGCTTTGCCTGTGTGGGGGATCAGCAGTGAAGGAGAAGGTGGTTGTTATTTTCAGTAGTTTTCACTGTAATTCGGAGCTGCTGCCCTGTGCCAAGCACTTTCTGCTGCAGCCTGTTCCTAACTGCACATCAGACACAGCTGAGCACTGTCTGGGCTGCCAGACAAGTCCTTCTGCTTCAGCTGCTCCTCTCAGCCTGGCAAAGCTTTGGGTGTCTCCTCTACAGGGCCACTGCTCCCATGGCTGAGCCACTGCCATGTGGGGCACCCACTGGAGAAGCTGCCAGTGGGAGTCTATTCCCATTCCCACCCTGTTGCAATGGCTGCAAGGGGCAGGACAAGGCCCACCAAGGGCACACCTCACTGTGACCTGGCCAGACCCCTGGAGAGAAGTCAACTGATCTTGGAACTGCAGAAAATCTGCCATAAAAACCCATCCAGGAGCTGGTGCCCACTGTGCAGCAGGATGTGCCTCCCGAGTTATTGTCCCACGGTTCCTTTGACAGCCCCTTGAGAATCCTCTCAGGAAGGGGACACTGGGCAGGGAAGGATGGGGTGGTGATGGGGATTGGTGCAGCCCAGAGTGCCCTGAGAGGAGGAGGTGCCGTGATCCATGCCAGTGCATAGGGAACACTGGCTTTATCTCTGACACTGATGTGTAAAAACCATTAAAAACTCCTACAAAATACAAGCTTTTCGTGCAAATACAGCGAACCTCCTGCTCTCCTGTTGTGTGAACATAAGTTTCCCTGCATGCAGGCCTGCAGAAAAATTCTTCCCAATTCTTCTTTTCCCAAGAAAGCATCTTTTACTCTGTACAAGATCCTATACACAAATCTCTGAGTTGTGTTTCAAGGACGGAGATTTCTCTGCCTGTCTCCTGATAATAGGAGATGGGGGTTTTTCTTCCTTTGAGCTTATGAGGTGAAAAGTTGTTATCTCTGATTGTGTAAGCTATTCTGGCATTCCTTGGATGGAGCTGGAAGCAGCAGCTTCGATGCTCTGGACTGGGCAGATAATAGCCCAAATCCTTTGAATTATGGAGTCATGTTAATAAATCATATTTAACCTTCTGATATTATTGTCAAGAGTCCTTTGTCACCACACAGACCACAGCAACACTCTCCCCCTTTCCCTCCTGCTTTGCACTGTGCATTCCCATTTGATCACTACAATTTCCACTGCAGTCAATGCTCCATTGCTGGCTCTGCTGGGACGCAGCTCCCTGCCCGTGCTCGCTGCCCCCTCCTGCCCCTCTGCTTCTCTCCAGGTCTCCACCCCTGCCCAGGACCATGGCAACGGCCCTGACGTCTCCTGCACCTCGAGGGTGATTCGATTACGGGCTGAGAAAGTCCCTGTTGGAGCAGAAATGGATGTGATTATTGACACTGACGGCAGCACAGGCTCGAGGTGCAGGGGGCAGGACGTGCTCAGCCGTGTCCACCCGCTCTGAGCACAAAGTCAAGGGCAGAGCTGAGAAAAATTTGGAGTCTGGGCTGCTTCTTGTCCGTGCCCACGCTCCATGGTGTGGCAAAGGTGCCCCTGCTCTGGAGCAGGGTGGCTGTGGCTGTGGGAGGGTGAACCCCCCATGCTGCGGCTCCTCTTTCAAAGAGAAAATAAGGATTTTTGTTCCCTTCTTCCTTCAATTTCAATGAAACTGCAGTTTTTTTGCAGAAGAAAAAGTCTTGAGGAAACAATCTTCTGGCGCGTTTTTAAAGCAAAAAGCCCCTTTTTCTTGGAAAACAGGCCAAAGCCTAGCCCATATTCCTTGGAAATGGGCCTTGTTCTACTGGAAAAACATCCCAATTTTTTGATGGAAAACTAGAAAATAGATCCAGGTTGGCTCTAGGAGAACGTGGCGTCGCAGCAAAACTTTCCATGAAAATTATGTAGAGCCTGCACAGAGCAAAAACCCTCGAAAGTGGAATTTCACTGGCCCAGCCCAGGACCATGCTGGCTGAGGCACTGTGGAACCATCCTGGTAGGATGCTCCTTTGGTGGGATAGTCTCAACAGGGATGCTGTGCCCCCAAAAGCTGGAGTAGCTTCCATTACTGCTCCAAGCACATTGCTGTGGACTTGAGGAAATGCAGGTCCCCTCTATTGCTGTGGTTTGTTTATTAACAAAGGACTCTTGACAATAATATTAGAAGGCAAAATATGATTTATTAACATAACTCTATAATTCAAAAGATTTGAGCTATTATCTGCTCAGCACAGAGCATCTGAAGGTCCTGCCTCAAGTTTCGTCTAAAGAAATGCTAAAATAGCTTACACAATCAGAGATAACAACTTTTCACTTCATAGGTAAAAAAAAAACAACTTCCATCTCCCATATCAAGAAACAAGCAGAAAAATCTAAATGTCTTTAAACACACATCAGAGATTTTGTTTATAGAAACTTGTACAGAGTAAAAAAACAATTAAAAAATGCTTTCCCATAAGAAAATTTTTCTGCAAGCTTGCATACAGAAAAACTTATAATATGTTCTTGCAACACCCCTCAACCATGGCTGCTTGTTTTTTCCAACCCAATGTGATGAAAGAGTCTCCCCCTGCCCCCCAAATCTGCCCTGTAATGCAATTCTGGCAGGGTGTGTTACCCGACGGGATTTCTATCAAAATGTGATTTTCTTCTGCTTATTATTTCATTACAAGGCATTTGTGTAGAACATCGACCCCGCAGGTAATATATGGGCAGGGGAGCAAGATTAGAGAGCATGGATGATTTCTAATGGGGGCTGCAAGCAGACGTGAAACAATCAAGGCTGGGTACAACCGCCATCATTTACCGGTGCCTGATGTGGAGAAATACTTCATCGAGGGGTTATTGCCATTTAACCCATCCTTCACTTCTTCCATCTTTCCTGAATGAAGTGCCCAGCCGTCCCATCCATCTCGGGGCGGGATCTGTCAGCGCCGCTCCCGCTCCTGGTGCGCTGCCGCAGCCCAGAAGCAGAAATCTCCTTCATTTGCCTCTGCATGAAGCAGAGATCTCCTTCATTTGCCTCTGCAGGAAGCAGAGATCTCCTTCATTTGCCTCTGCAGGAAGCAGAGATCTCCTTCATTTACCAGCGCTCGAGGTGCCCCAGGGAAATGCAGTCAGGGACACAGCGGTGAGGAGAAAACAGGCATGTTCACCCCCATCCCCACCCCTCTCCTCCAGACTCCTCCAGACTAAATTCATGTTGCCCCCCTCTCCCTGCCTGCAGGTGTAGGGGGCCGGGGCTGGCTGTGCTGGAACTCAAACCCCTCCCCGGTGCCCCAAACTCACATAATAACCAAACTCAGAGGGCTGAAATGCCGTTTTCCAAGGCAAAAGAGCGGGGAAAAGGCGGTTTCCCCCTCGCAGCAGCCTGGGGGTGGCAGCAGCCCCATCCCTGGTCCTGGGCAGACGATGCTCAGCCCAGCGATGCCACTTGGCATTCCTCCCACACCCGAGGAATAAACACCGCTTTGTTTTAACCCCCCTCGCTGCACAGACAAGAAGCACTCCGAGGCTTTCATAAGCTCATCTGCATAATAATGCTGGCGAATTCCTATCTGGAGTGATCGGAGTGTCAAAACCCGGGATCCAGCCGTGAATTACGGGGAAGAAGCGTCGCAGGGAAAATGACACCGGTGCGGAAGGGAGAGGAGCTGCCTGGGGGCTGCTCCCGGGCCACGCGCTTTTAAACAAATGTCTGAGCGAGAGGAGGGCGAGGGGGAGAGCCAGGAGAAAATCTGGGGTGCGAGCAGGACGCAGGTTGCTGCTGGATCCCGAGCAAATCCTTGTCTGCAGGATGCACAGGGTGGGTGGGAAGCTACGGCATCACCAGAGAGCCCTGAGGCCCCGTGCTGGGATGGGGCCGTGGTGCCACCCCTGCACCAACTGCATTCGGGGGGCTCGGGACCTCCCCACCCCACTGCTGGCCCGTGGGAATAGAGGCCGCACACCAGATGCGTGATTTCTGGGGAAATTCTGATTTATGAGCAGCAAAACCTGCTAGCACCATCACTCTCCGACCAGGGAGCCGTGTTTTCTCTGGCGTCTGTAGGAACAGGGGCTGCTTTGAGCTGAAGTCTTCCTGAGCCCTCCGGGTGTGAAGCGATAACTTATGCAAACACACGCTGTTACCCGGCAGCTGAATTCAGCAGAAACCACGAACTCTGGCTTTGCAAGAAAAACAAAGCCGGTGAAATGAGGCCGGGCAAATGGAACAAAAGCCCCTTCCCAACTCGGGTGAGAGCAGGCAGAGAGGCAGCGCTGCACAGGAGCGCACCAAGCCTGCAATGGGGCTTGCCAGGAGCAGGGACACCCAGCAGCGCTCTGCCAGGAGCTCCCGCAGCCCTTCAGCCCTTCCTCCCCATAGCCCTTCCTCCCCACAGCCTTCCTCCCCATAGCTCTTCTTCCTCACAGCTCTTCCTCCCCACAGCTCTTCTTCCCCACAGCCCTTCCCCTCCACAGCCCTTCCCCCCCATCCCCCCTCCCCCCCACACCTCTTCTC
>VXAX01005454.1:27938-46607 GCA_013399835.1 Leptocoma aspasia | reverse complement strand
AGCCCTTCCTCCCCATAGCTCTTCTTCCTCACAGCTCTTCTTCCCCACAGCCCTTCCCCTCCACAGCCCTTCCCCGCAGTCCTTCCTCCCCACATCTCTTCCTCCACAGAGCTCTTCCTCCCCACAGCCCTTGCCCACAGCCCTTCCTCCCCAGAGCTCTTCCTCCCCACACCCTTTCCTCCCCACAGCCTTTCCTCCCCACAGCCCTTCCCCATAGCCCTTCCTCCCCATAACTCTTCTTCCCCACAGCCCTTTCCCTCCACAGCCCTTCTTCCCANCCCTTCCCCAGAGCTCTTCCTCCCCACACCCTTTCCTCCCCACAGCCTTTCCTCCCCACAGCCCTTGCCCACAGCCCTTCCTCCCCAGAGCTCTTCCTCCCCACAGCCCATCCAAAGCGCTCCTTGGCAGGAGGGGGAGATCAAGCATGCAGTTATTGATTCATTCCAGTTATTTTAACAGATTACTGGGAAGCACAAGGAAGGCAGCCGGGCAGTGCTGGGCTCAGCTGGCACAGCGTTTCTCCTGACGGCTCCGTCGCTGCCGAGCGATCGCTCCCCGCGGACCTGGGCAGCCAAGAAGTCCCTTCCTGGTGGCAGCAGTTGGCCTCCTGACGCCGGGGAGGCATTTCTGTTCTGCTGCATCCTCTGGCAGCATCCAGTTGTTGTTTGGGATTTTTTCCCTCCGCCCCCGCTGGGTTTCACAGGCGTTTTGCTGCGCAGGCGGAGCTCGGGAGGGGGTTCTGAGCAGAGCGATTCACCTGCAGCAAACCCGAGAAGTTCGGGCAGGGATGGTGGGAGAAGGGACACCCGAGCTCAAACCAGCCCTGGGGGTGCTCTCGACCCCTCCAGAGCGGTGAGGGTCCTGCAGAGCCGAGGCTGCGTGCCAGGACCCACCCGGGTCATGTGCCAGAGTCACTCGCAGCCCCTCACAGCCACCTTTTGTCGCCTTTCCATCCTACTACATATTTATCAGCCTCATTTGCATCGCCTTTGCATAAACCACGGGGCCGGTCGCTGCGGAGTGTCTCTCTTGAAGACAAGCTGAAGTATGCATCTCCATAATTCTGCCGGCATTTTGACTTCCCAGGACAGAGCCTTTGTTTTATGCTATTGCCAGCAAATTCCTGGTCGGGTGGGCTCAGGTTTCCAGTGCACCATTAGCACACAGCCGTTCCCATCCAGAGCTCCAGAGAGTTTCCCTGTTCCCTTCCAACTCCAAACAGCAGCAGCCCGGATCCTGTTGGGAATCCTGCATCTTATTTAGATGCCTGAACGCTGTTGGGATGAAAACCTTTTTTAAAAGCTCCAGGACCAAGGCTCTGCAGGCTCTGCCACCACAGCTCAGAGATGTGGTCATTCCTCATCTGGGTGCTGTAAGCAAAAAGCTCCTTTTCTGACTTCTCACAGCTTCATTGAGTGAGAGGAAATACACTTTTGATTCCAGACCCTAATTAGGCCTCAGGAAAGGAGATAATGTGCTCTGTGCTCACCAAAGGGTCCCAGCATCAATCCCAGCTTTGGCAGGGTTCAGTCGTGGTTCCCAAGATGGTGCTGAGGAGGGAGGAGGGTCTGTCCGCCCCCCACAATAGGCCCACTGATGTTTCCAGTGGGAATGGGGGAAAGGCTCTCATCACATGGGCAGAACAGGCAGGAGGAGGTTTATAAAATTTTTCCATCTCTGGCTGTGAGGCAGCCGTTTCTGTATCATATTCCCAAAATCATCTTCCACAGCACTGGTGGGACAGAGCCCTGTGGGCCTGGAGCAGGCAGTGCAGGACCCTGGGATGAAGACACCAGGTCAGGGGAATTGATTTCACAATCCCGGAAAAGCAAAAACCCCACAGCAACAATCTCATCCGATGTTCCTGCAAATACATCCGTGTCCATTAGCCTGCTCGGTGGGTCGGCTGCCTGGAGTGCTGGCTGAGTGCTCCCCCTGGATCGATGCTCCGGGCTTTAGAAACCCGCTAATCACCCTGATTTATCTCTAACGTGTCTCGGCGGCACGCGGAGGCCTGTGCTTGTTCCTAAGGGAGGGTTTGAACCCTTCCTGCTTTTTAGTACTTTTTGATTTAGAGAAATCTGTGGCTGCCCCCAGCCCTACACTGCCCTCACAAAGTCTGCTGGGGGCTGGGGAGGCTGCCAGCTCCTGGGGAGGGGGTTCTATGAGCACACAAAATTTTGGGAGTCAGGGCTATGTCCAGCACCGTGGCAGCTCTAAGGTGCAATATCTGTGCTGTAATTGCACCCTTGAGCCTGTTCTCTGCCCAGCAACTGGTCTGGTATCTGCAGGGTTTGGTTCATAGAAGCAAGTCTGGTTGCTCTCAGTGTCCTGGGGCTGAGGGGTCTCAGAGCCACATCCCAGCCAAGCCAGGGAGCTGAGAAGTCCCTCCCTTCCTGTGCCAGGGAGCTGCAACACGGGCAAGGATCTCTCCAGCAGCCAACAACATCCCCACGCTGGGCAGTGGGAGTGGGGGCAGCATCACTGCATCCAGGGCATCTCCCTAGGGTGCTGGGAAGCACCTCCACGGGATGCTGCAGCTCGGCAGGGTGCTGCCTGCAGCCTGATGAGCCTGGGCAGGGCCCCACTCCGCAGCCGTGCTCTGCTCAGCTAATCAAAAGGAGCTGGAGTGCCTCCCTGATTGCCGTGAGTAAGTGCCTCCGTGGGCAGCAAATGCCGGGCACTGGAGAGCTCTTCAATCATACCACAAAATAGATGGCACAGCCAGAGCCAGCAGCCAGGAGCACTCGGGGCTTGTCTGGGGACCAGTGCGTGTCGTGAGAGAGAGGATGATGGGGAGAGGATGGAGAGGGAGCAGTAACTCCATCTCTGGGGGTTGTGGGGGGCTGCAGGAGACCCATCAGCCAGGCTGAGGGACAGTGGCCTCATGGTGTTTCTGGTCTCCGAATCTGTGAACCCACAGACTTTAAGTGTTTTCAAAGAATTTCCTGTATTTAAGGAGAGAGCTGCTCTGGAGTGCTTCCCTGGATGCTCTACTCGTGTCCTGTAAATAATGCATTAGTTTCACTTGCAGGAGAGAAAACAGCCCAGGTTTGTGTTACTGCTGGGGCTGCTCCCACTGCGGCAGCTCCTGCAGACAGAGCACAGCATCCCCCCCGGGCTCCTTCCTCCCCACAAACTCCACTCCTCGTTCTAAATTTCCCTTTTCCTATTTAATGAGCCGGTAAGCACAGGGATGATGCCTGTCTCAGAGTGCCCTGTGCATTAGGCAGAGATGATCCCATTAGGAGCAGTCTAGCGAGCCTGGCTGGAGACATCCCGTCCTGTCCGGGGCTGGGGGCCAGCACCACAGAGCTGCAGGGTCCCTGGGACCCCCTGCCTTCTCCCAGGGGATGAAAGCTCTCCTGGAGCAGTGCAGGCAGCCCCACACCAAGGACCCTGCTGGTTCATGCCAGCCCTTTCCTGGGATGGATCTCCACATCCCTGCTCTGCAATGTATTGCTGTGGTTCATTAATTAACAAAGGACTCTTGACAATAATTTCAGAAGGTTAAATATGATTTATTAAAATGACTTCATAGTCAGAGGATTTGGGCTATAATGTGCTCAGGTACAGAGCTCAGATGCTCCTTCTTCATTGCTCTGTACAAGAATGTTAGAATGCTTTCAATATCAGAGAGATAACAGTTCTTCACCTCCTTCTCTCACTCTCAGGAGACAGGCAGAGCAATTCAAATGTCTTTGAAGCACAACACAGAGATTTTGTTTACAGAAAACTTATACAGAGTAAAAAGACAGTAAAAGATGTTCTCCCATAGGAAATTTTCTCCTGCAGGCTTGCACACAGAGAAGTTTATAATATGTTCTAGCAACAGCAATGCTCCAAGCAGGTCTGCCAATGCTTTGCAAAACAGGGAGCTTCACCTGGGAGATGGACAAGTTTCCAGAAGTGTGGGTCATGCTCCAGGGAAAAGAGTGTTTTCAGCTGTCTGCTGGTGAGGCAGAGCAGAGAAGGGAAAACAGGTTCTGCTGTTGGAACCCACGACCTTCTGGTCCAGGGATCAGCACATGGCAGCTCATCAGCTCCCAGCTGCCAGAGACACAGCAGGTACTGGGGTGTCACAGCATCACTGTTCAATAATTCATCAGAAAAGGACAACCAGAGGCAAGTGCTGGGAGCAGCCCCGTGGTGGGAAGACGTGAGCAGCCTCAGGAGTGGCGGGCTGCAGTGTGGTCCCTGTTGTAAGAACATATTATAGGTTTCTCTATATGCACGCTTGTAGAAAAATCTTCTCATGAGAAAGCATTATTTTTTACTGTCTTTTACTCTGTAGAAGTTTCTGTAAACAAAATCTCTGAGTTGTGTTTCAAGGACATTTAGATTTCTCTACCTGTCTCCTTTTAATAGGAGATGAGAGTTCTCTTTCAATCTATGAGGTAAAAAGTTGTTATCTCTGATTGTGTAAGCTACTCTGGCATTTCCTTAGACGAAGCTTGAGACAGGAGCTTCATTTGCTCCATGCTGAGCAGATAATAACCCAAATCCTTCTGAACTACGGAGTCATTTTAATAAATCATATTTAACCTTCTAATATTATTGTCAAAAGTCCTTTGTTAATGAACAAACCACAACAATAAGTCCCCACTCCTCAGCGAGCAGTGCTGGCAAGATCTGCTTGGAAAACTTCGGGTGGCTTCACTTCCAGCAACATGCCTGTTGATTTTCCCTCTGACCCTCCAGCAACAGCTTTTGTGACATCATTTTCCCTTTGCATCCCTCTTTCCCTTTGCTATTTCAGGAAGGAGAGGGGCAGGACCTCCTCCAGCACAGCTGACACGCCTGGTGCCTCCCGGGAACCCTGGAGAGCCCAGGGGAGGCTGAGCCAGCTGTGCCCACAGCCTGGCTGCTGTGGGGCATCCCTTGCCTTGCTCAGTGTTTGGGGGAGCCCTGAGCACCCCAGAGTTGTGGGTGTGGATCTCCACTGCCAGCGAGCCCAAGCTGTGCCTCCAACCCACAGCCAAGTGCCACCACGCCCACAGCTCACCATGGGGCCGGGCTGGCAGGTTCCTGGTGCCCATCCTGCAGGTTAAATCTGTTCCCAGCCACAAATTAGACATGTCTGTTGAGTTCATCTTAAATTACAGTGCAGGGCGGCCCTTCTAATTAGGAGCTTTGCTCTGGGAGCACATCCCTGCAGGAACGCCCTGTGCACGCTTCCTCCTGCTGGGGCAAATCGAGGCAGAGGGGCCCCATCCTCCCCATGGAACCCCTGCAGGCTCCAGCTGTGGGCACTGGTGGGAGGGAAGGTGGCACCATGTGATGCTGCCCTCACCTCATGCTGGATTTCAGCCCGGTGCAGCCACAGTTCCAGCTCTGCAAGGCTGGGACAGAGGACTGGCAAGGACTGGGGAGATGGCCAAACTGGGTTTTATCCCAAGCCCAGCTCCTCACAATGGGTCAGGCCCTGCCAGAACCACCACCAGAGGCACCACTGTGTGCCATGGGGAGGGTGGCACCAGGGGGTCACCTCCGTGCCTCACAGCCCCATGAAAGCTGTGCAGCACAACCAGTCCCTGCTCCAGCACCACTGCCTGGGCAGCTGTGCCAGGAATGGCTTTGGCTGCTTCCCTCGCCTGGATCTGCCAGAGTCTGGAGCCAAGTGGCAACTTCCCAGGTGCCCAGGCAGCTGCAGCATCTGCAGGGATAACTTGGCACTGCTGGAGTCTTTGTCCTAACAAAGGAAAAAGCAAAGCACCCAGATTAAAAAATAACCTGGAGGAGGCCAGGAGCTGCTACCCAGGCCTGAGTTGTGTGGGAGTGGGAGGGGGGGACAGGTTGCTCCTGCACCAGTGGGTCCCATCCCAGCAGGATGAGGCACAGCAGCAGCAGCAGTGGGAAGGCACTGGGATGTTCCCACACTGATCTGGCCTTTGGGTCAAAACAAACCCAGACAGAACATCTGCAGATTTTTTTACTGAAACTTCACATTCTCTCTCACAGATAAAATTTCACTTTCTGGTTTGTTGTTTTTTAACCAGAATAACCTAAAACATTTCAGAAATGTGCTCCATGGCCCAGCCCCAGATGCCTCCCAGCATCCTCACTGCAGCAGTCCCAGCCCTCTCCTCCCCACTGTGTCCCACCATGCCGGATGCAACCGCAGCCCACTGTGGCTGGAGGGCACCGGACGTGTCCCTGGGCAGTCCCCTCCTGCCCAACTAATATTTTTGTGGTCTGGCAATTGAGAACCAAACCACTCCTCTCTTCCCACTGCCTCTGGTTTTGGCACAGCTGCCAGAGCCCCACTGGATTCAGCACAGGGCTCCCAGCAGCCAGGCAGGACATCCCTGGGGAGCCTGAGCTGCTCCATCACCCGTGCAGCACTGGGGCCCTTGGTGGCAGCCCCACTGCCACCCCACTTTAATTAAGATTAAACCCCACTGGTTTAATTCCATCTCCCCAGTCTTTCCCAGTCCCTCTGCCAGTCCTGCGCTGGGCACTCCCATTGTCCCTCCAGCCACCAACACTGCAGGTCCCTGCTCTTCCTGGGAGGAGCTCCCATCCTCTGCATCTCTATTCAAACTGGGGTCCAACACCACCAGGCAGCAGCCAGGTGCCTCCAAGTTGTCACACCAGATGTAAACTTGGGCCATTGTCCCTCTAGGAGGTTTGTCACCTAAAACACCCACTGTGTTTTCCTGCACACTGCTTTAGTTTGTAATTGGTGCACATAAATATATATCTATACAGAAACACAGTGAGCAGATCACTATTTAAAGCCTGGGCAAGGAGGAGGACCAAAGCCAAGCCTGGCTTTCAGGAATGGGACACAGGTGCAAGCCAAGGACACGGCCCCAGGCTGTTGGCTGCATGCCAGGGCCATGGACCCATCATCCTGAAGTGTATATGGGGTTTGGAGGAGTTCAAATAACCACTGGCAGTGGGGTGGAGTGGCCAAGTCTGGCCCTGCGGAGCTGTGGGTAACCCCCTGCCCCTCTGCATCCTGTGGAACCCCCCAGAGGAGCACAGCAGCACCCCACAGCACTGAACCCCACAGTGCTCAGTGCTGCTGAGTGCTGGATGCCAGGACAGGGGTGCCACAGGGGCTCCTGTTCTGCTGTCACACCTTGTCACACTATCGTGCAACACGAAACGCAGAGCCAGAGTGCAGTCACACTCGAGAGAAGGTAAGGAAGAAGAAACTTTATTTTGGTTTTCACTTTATATAGAGTTCTGGAAAGGACCATCGATTGGAAGGTGAAATTACATCTTCTCTAACTACACTGGTCAATGACAAAGTCCATCAAATCTTTCTCCTCCCAGAAGAATGAAAAACAAGAAGACAGTTAGAAAAACATGTGCATGTTTACAAAAGTACAGTGTGAAAAACTCCATCACAAGAATGAAAACATCAGAAGGCTGAAAAATGAGAGTGAGAGGGGGCTCTGTCAGGCCCCCTCCCCGCCAGCCCAGCTCCCTCCTCATCCGCCTGGGAATTTGTGCAAGAGGTATTGTCATGGTCTGTGCATTGACAAAGGACTCTTGCCAATAATTTCAGAAGGCTAAATATGATTTATTAAAATGACTCCATAGTTCAGAAGGATTTGGGCTATAATGTGCCCAGGTACAGAGCTCAGATGCTTCTTCTTCAATGCTCTGTACAAGAATCCTAGAATGCTTACAATATCAGAGAGATAACAGTCCTTCACCTCATAGGTTGAAAGAAAGAAAAACCTCCATCTCCTATATCAGGAGACAGGCAGAGAAATCCAAATATCCTTGAAACACAGATCAGAGATTTTGTTTACAGAAACTTCTACAGAGTAAAAGACAGTAAAAAGAATGCTTTCCCATGGGAAGATTTTCCTGCAGGCTTGCACACAGAGAAACTTATAATAAATTCTTGCAACAAGAGGAGCCCTGGCTGTGGCGTGTGGGAAGCCAGGAGCGAGCCCAGGGGCTGCGCTCCAGCCCGAGCACAAACCACCTCCTGCCAGCGCGGATGCCGCGGCTCCGGGGCTCTGAGCTTCCTCCCCACAAGGGATGGAGCCAGCCCTTCCTGAGCAGCCGCCTCTGCCAGCGCCTCTGTGCGAAGCCACCGAGCTTCCCTCCAGCCACAGCCGGCCCCGCGATGCCCCGTGACCCACGGCATCTCCCGTGCCAGGCGTCACCGGGGGTCCCCAGCTGGGGGAGGCAGCGATGGGGACCCCCTGTACCCATCAGGGGAGCTGAGAAGTGTTGCAAGAACATATTATAAGTTTCTCTGCGTGCAAGCCTGCAGAAAATTCTTCCCATGGGAAAGCATATTTTACTGTCTTTTTACTCTGTAGAAGTTTCTGTAAATAAAATCTCTGAGTTGTGTTTCAAGGACATTTGGATTTCTCTGCCTGTCTCCTGATATAGGAGGTGGAGGTTTTCTTCCTTTCAAGCTTTGAGGTGAAAAGTTGTTATCTCTGATTGTGTAAGCTATTCTGGCATTCCTTGGACAGAGTTTGAAGCAGGAGCTTTGGATGCTCCAGACTGGGCAGACAACAGCCCAAATCCTCTGAATTATGGAGTCATGTTAATAAATCATATTTAACCTTCTGATAGTATTGTCAAGAGTCCTTTGTCACTGCATGGACCACAGCAATAGACAAGGAGTGGCAATGCCAAGGGGCACAGCCAGGGTCCCAAGTGGGCTGCAGCTGACAGACAAGCCCAGCCCAGTGCTCCCAGTGCTCCCAGTGCTCCCAGTGCTCCCAGTGCTCCCAGTGCCTGGCTGCAGCGGGAATGTACCTGCCGTGGGCTCCACCCACCGCCAGCTCGGCCAACTGGCAGGTGACGATGGCAGGGCTTTGTCCCTGCACTATGATGTTGCCTGTGATTTATAGGTCATTTTACAGCAGCTGTAAAGAGGCTGTAAATTATAGGAGGGGCATAAATTAGCCACGGACCCCTTTACTGGCCATAAAGATCTAAGGCCCACCACAGCTGCCTTTGGAGCTGGCACCCCGGGACATTCCCGAGGACAGCCAGGGGTGTCTTCAGCCAGGCCAGTGAGGCTGTGCCGACTTATTTAGCACAACTCAAATAAATGGGGCCTTTTATTCCAGCAGGGCCGCGGAGCTGGAGTGTGACAGGTGGGGAGGGGCTGGGGCCATGGGGGCAGCCTGGGGGCTCCCTGCCCAGTCCAGACCTTTCCCTCTTGTTTTGTTGAGGGGGAAGTCACTGCGTGCCCCCAATGGGTTCCTGGAGCTGGGACCCCCAGCCCAGCCCAGCCCAGCCCCAGGAGGGTTTGGTGGCCCAGCCTAGAGGCCATGAGGCAGCAGCAGGACGGGGATGACACCCTGGGGATTGCAGGTGGCTCTTTCTCCCATCTGTCAGCACCAGGGTCCCTCCCCTCATGGCACGTGTCCCCTGTGCCTCGTGTCCCCTGCATGGAGCCCTCCACAGGCACTGAGCCCCCCGAATTCCTCTGCTGCCCCCCCTGTGCTGGCGGCAGTTGGTGCCCTGTGGTTCTCTGATGTGACCCTGGAGCACAAACAGCTTTGCAGCTCCTCGCCTGTTAATTACATTATGTCTAACGAGCAGGATCAGGCGGAAGGGATTAAACCTTGGATCTGCTTCTGCAGTCCTGGAGCACAGGAGAGAAAAGCAGCTTTATCCATTCAAAATGGGAGTCACTTTTCACACCGGCTCCAATCCCACAGCTAATCTCCTTAGTTTGCCCAGTGCACTGACAGCTCCACACACAGGCAGGGCAGGCAGGATGCTCCTGGCCCCAGCCTCGAAATTTTCCCTCCCTTATCCAGCCTCGGGGCCTGCTGGACATGCTGGTGGTGCTGGAGCTCTGACACGGCAAGCAGGAGACTCTGCAAGCCCTGCCCCAGCACTTGCCATGCTCCAGGGACCCTTTCTGTGGCTTCTCTGCTCACCACAGGACAA
Organism: Leptocoma aspasia; assembly: GCA_013399835.1. Lineage (NCBI taxonomy): Eukaryota > Metazoa > Chordata > Aves > Passeriformes > Nectariniidae > Leptocoma > Leptocoma aspasia. Next base: position 36,719 of record VXAX01005454.1, on the reverse strand, counting down.
AACAGCAGTTCTGGGGAATTTCTGGGAGTTGCCAGCAGCTCAGCATTTCCTGGGGCTGCAGCTGCTCACTGCATGGCAGGAGCATGGGAAGTGCCGGGTTGGGGTGAAAGTTGTCCCCAAACCCTTCAGGGAACACCTTCCAAGCATTGGAGTCCACACACACAGAGCACCTTTGGGGCTCCTGGGACCACCCAAAATCCTGTGGCTGGGCACAGAGTGATCCCCAGGGCCAAGGAGGGGCAGAGCAGGGCAGGGAGAGCCACAGAGCAGGCAAGGCTGCCTGCTGCATCTTCAGCCTGGAAGCTGCCCCGCTGCAGGGCAGCGTTTTTGACGGCGTTTTTGAGAGCGAGCCCCCCTGGGGGCACTGCCCTCGGGCTCCTGGGTGAGAGATTTGAATGATTATTCGGCATGAATTCGCCTCTGGTACCGAGCCAGGGGTCACCGTGTCCGGGACGGGGCTGCAGCGGGTCACTGCATGGCAGGGATGGCACCCCCGGCGGGGTCACCCCTCGTGTCGCTCAGCCTGAGTGACAGGGCGCTTCGCATTCCGAGAGGCTGGAGCATCACCTGCCTCCCCCAGGGCTGCACAAGCTTAGCCACTGAGCTCCCTGGGGAGTTCACAGAATCAAGGAATCTTTCAGGTGGGAAAATACCCTTGGGATCATCAAGTGCTGCTGCTAACCCCACGCTGCCGAGCTATCAGCCCATATCCCGTGCCAAATCCAACCCTGGATCTGCCCAGGACACTCTCCCTGCACCTTGGCATCTCGCAGGAACAACAGGGCAAACCTCTGCCCCCGGCTGGGCATGGGGCTTGGCTCCAGGACAGTGCCCAGGCTTGGTGGCAGCTGGTCACATTCCCGGCACAGGGACACGGCTGCCGGGAGGGTGACAGACACAGGGGCTGTCCCAGGCAGTGCTATTGTCGTGGTTTGTGCATTAACAAAGGACTCTTGACAATAATATCAAAAAACTAAATATAATTTATTAATATAAATCTATAATTCAAAAAATTTGGGCTATTATTTGCCCAGTCTGAAGCATCCTAAACTCTTGCCCCCAGCTCCGTTCCAAAAATGCTAAAATAGCTTACACAATTAACAACTTTTCACCTCATAGGTTGAAAAGAAAAAAAAAACCCATCTCCTACTATCAAGAAACAAACAAAAAAATCCAAATATCCTTAAACACACATCAAAAATTTTGTTTATAAAAACTTCTACAAAATAAAAAAATAAAAAAATACTTTCCCATAAAAAAAAGTTTCCTACAAACCTGCATGCAAAAAAACCCTATAATATGTTCTTGCCACACAGTGCAATCAGCTGGGCTCAGCTCTGTGACATTGTCCCCAGTAGCTGCAGCACCAGGAGGGGTGGGCACAGCCAGCGACCCCCAGCCCAGAGCACAGCTGTGAGGAGGCAGCAGTAAATCTGGACTCGTTGCTGGAGACCCCAAGGAGAGCATCTGCAGCTTGTTTTCAGCATGAACTCCTGTAAAAAGGGCACCGTGTCCATAAATCCATCACGGGGAAGCTTCCTGGAAACCCAGTTTGGCTTCTGTTCCTCTCATTCCCCATGCTCAGAGCCCCCAGGGCTGCAGTGCAGAGCCTGGGGAAGGCTGGGAATGCTGAAGGGGCTTTGTACATCTCTGAGTCCTGCGGTCACCTCTCAGCTCCCAGCTGGAAGGGGAGCTCCCACCCTTTGGGCACCAAACCCCCCTGTGAGCCAGGAACCTCTGCCAGGGCCATCCTCTGAGCCAGGTTGTGTTCCTTGTCCTCTAGCATCAGCTAAAACAGGTTCTAATGCCTCCACAGCTCAGGAGCCAAGACAAGGGTGAATTAAGTCAAATGTTGGCAGGTGGAAGTACCAGAGGATGCTCCTCCCCGGCAAATTAAGCCCAAATGAATTAATCAATGAGTCAAATTTAGAAAGCTTGCATGCATTTGTACAGCTCTTGCTCTATATATACACCAGTCACCTGATCCAGAACTGCTGGTCAGGATGAGACCCTGGGGAGAGCTGGTGACTGAGTCACCTCTACCTGGAAGTGCCCTGCAGTCACTCTTTTCCTGGCACTGAGTCCCACCCCTGCCCACCTGGGGATGCTGCAGGGACCTGGGGGATGCAGGAGGAAATTGGCTGTTAGAGAAAAAGAGGAAGGGCAAGAGGATCCCAGCAGTCCTGGATGGTGAGAGGAGCCATTTACAGTCTGGAGGGGTGAGAGAGTTTAGGGTCTGACTGTGGTTTCCTTTGCCTTCCTCCTCCTCCTGTTTCCAGCGTGTGGGAGGCATCTTCATCCGGCCTCACCAGCAGCATCAGCCTCGTGTGGCTTTGGCAGAGCAAGCGGGCACAGCTCTCTGCCCTGCTCTATAAATACAGTGGCTTCTCCAGGGCTGTCTAGACAGGAAACAGCCCAAGAACTGGGAGAAAACTCCTTGAGTTAAAGGGGACTGGGATTGTGCTGGGAGCCCAGGGAAAACTGGATACTTACTTCTAAATCCAAGGGATCCAAAGCTCTGGATGAGGTGGAGGAAGATGGGGAGGCAGCATAGTTATGCCACACAGCCACAACCACCCTATTGCCGTGGTCTGTGCATTGACAAAGGACTCTTGACAATAATATCAGAAGGCTAAATGTGATTTATTAACATGACTCCATAATTCAAAGGATTTTGCTATTATCTGCCTGACAAAGGACTCTTGACAATAATATCAGAAGGCTAAATGTGATTTATTAACATGACTCCATAATTCAAAGGATTTTGCTATTATCTGCCCAGCCCGGAGCAATCCGAAGCTCCTGCCTCAAGCTCTGTCCAAGGAATGCCAGAATAGCTTACACAATCAGTGATAACAACTTTTCACCTCATAGGTAGAAAGAAAGAAACTTCCATCTCCCACTGTCAGGAGACAGGCAGAGAAATCCAAATGTCTTAGAACACAAATCAGAGATTTGTTTACAGAAACTTGTACAGAGTAAAAAGACAGTAAAAAGATGCTTTCCCATGGGAAGATTTTTCTGCAGGCCTGCATGCAGAGAAACTTATAATATGTTCTTGGAACACCACCCCTCTATCCTGCTCTGGCCTCTCTGCTTCCCATCCTTATGCCAACCATTGCAGAGCAGCTCTAGGGATGGGACCCACTGCATGCCTCATTCATCAGACCTGGGCAGGGCACAGGGACCCAACTGCTTGGGTCCTTCCTTCCAGGTCACTGCTAAACCTGTTTGAGTTTGTTTTGCATTGCTTTCACTTTATGCTCATGCTGGGGAAAGTCCTCATCCTGCTTGTTTTGTCTCCAGCTGTGGCTTTTTTTCCTTATAAACATCCAAGTAGTACTTGAATGAAACAAAACCAGCTCCAGTTAGTGGGGGAGGAATCATGGCCCGTGGGTAATGACACATAATGACAGCCCATCTCCCACTGGAAAGAACTGTTGTTGGGCTTCCAAATGACAGCGTGCAGAAAATGTCATTAACAGATTATCCAGCTGAAGAATCTTTGCAGCAACAAGAAGGTGAAATGCATCTGGCCTTGAGAGAAAGAGCTGCCAGCACCATTCTCAGCCCTGTTCCACACAGGAATGGCAGAGGCAAATGTCCCTACAGATCTCTGCACCAGCCCAGGCTGTTCTTCCCCTGGACACTCACAGGGATCCCACAGGTCCAGGGACCAGTCCCCACGTCCCCAGTTCTCAGCAGGGAGAGGGACAATGTAAGGGTGCTGTGGGTACTGCTGGAGGGGTGTGATAAGGAGATGATAGAGGCTTCATCTGAGGAGAACCCCCAAGTGATTTGTCTTGTGCCTGTATCACTATAAAGGTTGTAAATTACTGACATTTCTTATCTGGAGTGTCCTCCCCCTGTGAAGAGGAGATAACAGCCCGAGGAGGTGGCTGTTGTTGCTCTGATGGACTTCAGCACCTTTATCTGCCCCTGGAGATTTTTGGGGCCAGTCCAAAGATAGCAGGAGGATTTCTCAGGGTGGAGAGCCAAGGGGACAGGATGGGCAGTGTCCTGGCCCTGCCCTGGCTCTAGAGACAGCCAGTGTCCTGGGCAGCCATCGGGGTGTCCTGATGTCACCAGGGCAGCTGAGCAGCATCTGGCCACCAGAGAGCCCGTCCTTTCTCCAACCCACAGGCAGCAAGCCCAGGGCTGCACTGCTCCATCCCCAGCTCTCTGAACCTGTCTGGGTGTGTGGGCACTTCCACAGAGCCCCAGAAGCCTCGGCATGCATCGAGCATCAGGCAACTGATGGGAAGAGCTGGAGGTCCCCAGGGACAGCTTATTAAACATCCCAGCCCCGTGAGCAAGCAGGGCTGGAACAGAATGACATTCATACAGCAGCTCAGCCTCAGTGCCAGAGGGGCAATGTCAAACAAACACAATTAATTTCCCTCTGCAAATCAATTGGGGGCAGAAGTCAAGCTCTCCCAGTACAGGAGATACACTGCAGTAGATGATCATCCTACACGATGAGCATGATCCCTACAGCCCTTCCAAGGGCACCTGCTCACCTCCCAGCAAATCACAGCCTCCCTGTGGGCACAACTCCTGTGCTCTCTTCCATGGATCACCAGTAACTGCCTGCCTGCAGGGCCCAGGGCAGGGAGCTGAGCCTGGCAGGACTCTGGTTCAGGTTCCTGGGGTGGATGGCTCAGCCCCTTACCTGGCAGCTCTGGCAGTGTGGGGAGGGCTTTGTCTTTGTGCCCTGAGCACCTTTCACCCCCATCTCCCCTCTGCCTCTGCCTGGGGAGGAGGTGTGTGCCTGTCCTGGACAGACACCAGTCTGGGGCCATGTTGTGGTGCTGGCCTGGCTGCAAGCACCACTGTGGAATTGCCTGCCTTGACTGCTGTCTGCAGACAATAAAATATCATGTGATGTCTTAATGAGCCCCTCAGCATGTGACAATTGCAGGGGAGCAGAGCTCCTGCCTGGCTGGAGGGGCTGGTCCCAACGCTGGGGCCTCAGTGTGAGGACCAGCAGGAGCTGCCCTGTCCCAGGCAGAGGCTGCCAGGACTCAGCCCTGTGATGGGGCAGGGGCAGAGAGCTTTTATCAGCTGTGATTTAAAAGGAGATACCACACTAATGTCAAGGAAATGGCAAAAACAGCTGGGCTGGGTGCTTTGAAGGCAAGTTTGGGTGGCATTGGTGTTCTGCTGTCCCTGGCTGAACTTGCTCCAGCTCCTGCCAGGTCTCCTAAAACTGCACCTGTGGTGCCCCAAGCACTGCTGGTCCTGGAACACATCCTCACCTCCATGAAGAAGATGATGTTTGGGCAGTTTGGCAGGCAGGGGTTCCTAAAAAATGTGTTTCCCAGAGGAGCAGCCAAGTCGTGGCGGGTGGGGGAGGTTATGGTGTTGAGATGAAACCAAGAAAATAAAAAGCCAGTTTGGGTCCAAAAGTCTTGGCTGGACAGTGGCCCGAGAGAGGGGCCCGAGTTCTCTCAGAGGTGGCATCAGCAAACCCCATCCCTGCATCCCACTGCTGAGCTGCCAGCCTTGGGCAGTGTGCCAGGTTGCTCTCTGTGACTCAGATGTTCCAGATGATGGGAAGTGGTTTGCCAAGGCTGGGCAACACACCTGGAATCCCTGCAGGGTGCAGAGCAAACCCTGCAGCCTGGCTGTGAGGGGAGAGGGGAGAAGACACCAGCCATGAGCTGGGGACTAGGACAGAGGGTGACACGGGCACAGCCTGCCCTTGGTGCTGGCTGCCATCTGGGGACAAACAAGCGTGTCCTGCCCGAGCCCCAGGAGCAGGCTGTGTCCCTGTGAGCATACATGTGCAGGCTGGGCTCTGCCCCACGGGGCTGGGGCACGTCCCACACGCGTGTGTGCTCTGCCTGGCCAGGCTGGGAGCCGCCAGCTGCCTGCCAGGAGCCCCACACCCTGATGTGCTCCAGCCTTTTCAGGGAGAGATGGAGCTGACAAAGTCTTTGTCAGTCAGATCTGTCAGGGAAAGCTCTTTGTTCTTCAGCATTTGCTCTTGCCTCCCCCTCTCCAAACCTAAACTAGATGCATCTGCTTTTGTTTTCTAAATGCAGAATTAGGGGCTGAAAGGAGCCCCTTTGTAGTGGGGAGGAGGGGAGAGCTGCAGATCTTTCACGGGGAAGGCAAGGTCAGGGGGGGAGCCGCTCTATTGTGCCGGGGCCTCTCCTCTGCCGGCTCAGCCCTTTCTGTGCCCCCTCTTCACAGTCCGGTTCCCACTGGAACCGCTCTGGGGACCTGGGCAGGGTAGGACGGGCTGCTCCCCCAGCTGCGGGGACGGGCCAGCTTTGCCTCTGCTGGATTTTGCTGCTTCCGATGCCGCAGCTGGGAGCCGGCATGTGGAGGCAGCAGATGAGGAGGAGGAGGAGGAGGAGGAGGATGAAGGCCACCCCACGGCCTTGAGCTGGCAAGTGGAGGCGGGCAGTCTGACAGCGCTGAGTGTGTGCAGAGGGGCACACGTGGAGCTGGAGGGGCTACATGTGTGCACATGTGTGTGTTGCATGAACATATTATAAGTTTCTCTGTATGCAAGCCTGCAGAAAAATCTTCCCATGGGAAAGCATCTTTTTACTGTCTTTTACTCTGTACAAGTTTCTGTAAACAAAATCTCTGATGTGTGTTCAAGGACATTTGGATTTCTCTGCCTGTCTCCTAATAATAGGAGATGGGGGTTTTCTTCCTTTCACCTATGAGGTGAAAAGTTGTTATTTCTGATTGTGTAAGCTATTCTGGCATTCCTTGGATGGAGCTTGAAGCAGGAGCTTCAGATGCTCTGGACTGATAATAACCCAAATCCTTTGTATTATGGAGTCATGTTAATAAATCATATTTGACCTTCTGATATTATTGTCAAGAGTCCTTTGTCACTGCATGGACCACAGGAATACGTGTGTGTGACCCCATGCAGGGATGCAGCTGGGATGTGCATGCTCCTGCGGGAGGGAAGAGGTGGGTGCATGCCAACAGGTACAGCCCCTGTTTGTGCAGCAGGAGGAAGAGGGTCTGCTCAAGCTGTGGGCTCTGGGAGCCATGTCCCAGGGAAGCTGCTCCCCAAATGTCTTTGTTCCTCCTCAGCCAAGACAAAACTCTCCCAGCTCCAGCTTTGAAAGCCTCAAAACTGCATCACCAATGCAAATGTGTTTGTGGAAGAGCCCTGCACATCACACGCTTCCTGCCCTGGTCCAGGAGAAGGGCAGGGGTCCAGCATGGGCTGCTGATGACAAGGAACTGCCCCAGCCCCTGCATGTCCCTGAAAGTGCCAGCAGTGAGCTCCAGCTTGCTCTGTGGTCTCTTGCTGCTCCTCAGTCGCAGCCATGCCCCTTGCAGACCCCCACCTGCTTCAGGAGGTCATTCCTCTTCCTGTCCACCCTGAAGGACTTGCCTGTGCACAACTTATGCCACCAGATTGTGACAGCTCATGGTCACTTCTGTGCTGAGCCCCAACATGATGCTGAGGCCAAGGATGCAGCCAGGTCCTCGTGCAGGTGCAGGGTGCAGGGGCTGGTTTTCTCCATTTTCTGCCATTTCCAAGCACCTTTATTGATAAAGACCCAAGAACTTGTGCCCTGTTGATGCAACAATGCAGAAAACCATGCCAAAGGACCAGCAGCCACAGAGGTGCTGCCTGTCCATCGTGAGGGGTGATGGTATAGCCCTGTAAGGTCTGTTTTGGGACAGAAGCCAAATAGGAGCCATGGGTAGCAGGGTCCAGCAGGTGTGGGCTCCCCAGCAGCCTTGGCACCTTCAGCCCAAAGCTCCTGGCTGTTGGGCAATGAGGAAGGCAGGGCTGGGGATGGGTGACTGCACCCTAAATGTACATTGGGTGAGCTGTGCTTGTGTAGGGCTGGGGTCGGTTCTGCCATCATTGGAAGGCTCCCCATCTCCAGCTTGCTGGGAGAACATCCCAGCACGTGTGTTACCTTCCCCCCTTCTCCCTGTCCACAAACCTGTCAAATCTGAAAGGGAAATATTCCGTAGGTTTTGGCATGGGGAGCTGAACGGTTGCCTGAAGCAGGAGGAGGCTGCTCCTGGGGATGGATGCCCAGCATTTGGTTCAAATCTAACTCCAGTGACTGACAGGGCTAATTCAGCCTGTCCTCTTCCCTCTTATAACTTAATCACTTACACATTGCCTCGGCAGGCCTTTCCCTGCTGACTGGAGATGTCTTCATCCTGGGATGCCCTGACTTGGACTCATGGCTGCTCCCACAGTGCTTCCAGCATGGAGGCTGAATGCCCTGCACCACCCATGTTACCCTGAGCCAGTCCAGCTCTGGGGGAGCTTATCTGAGTGCCCAGACTGGGGCTCTGTGAGCTGGGCTTCCACGCTGGTGATTACAGGAGTCAGGCTGGGCTCACTGGTGTGACAATATCCCACTCTGCCCTTTGGCTTGGGGGACTGAGTGTGGCCCAAAAGTGCATGTCGAGAGTTTTGGGGAGCTCTGTGTTAGAATTGCCATGTTCCTGCTCCAAACCTCAGTGAAAACAGCTGGGAAGGGCAGGGACTGCAGCAGTGCTGGCTCCTGGGAAGGACTTGGGGCTGATGACTTGGGACCCTTTAAACATCTGCCCTGGGCCTTTGCTCGGCTGGCTGGAGGCTCCAGGCTGCCCAGAGCTCTGCCCACACTGCTGCCTGCATCCCGCTGCCTCCAGACTGGGTGTTGCACAGGGATAACGGGGCTGCAGGCGGTCCCCTCACCCCAGCCTGTACCCACGGGGCCTGAGGCTTTCTGGTGCCAGCGAGAGCAACAGGGCAAGAGCGCAGAGGTGAGGAGAGCATCACGGCCAGCA
>VXAX01005454.1:0-27640 GCA_013399835.1 Leptocoma aspasia | reverse complement strand
GGGGACGTCTGGAATCCCCCTGCCGGGAGGCCACCAAGGTCTCCGGGTGGGGGGGGGGCGGTCCGGCTGTGACTACAAGCCCCATCAGGCCGCTGAGGAGGAGGAGGAAGGCGGAGGAGGAGTCGCGGCTGTCGGCGGGGCGGTGCGGGAGCGGCTTAGTTCGGCGGCGGCGGGCGCTCGGCGGGACNGGGACCTGGGGGTTTGCGGACAGCGGGGCGGTCCGGTGTGCGGGGATCGGGGGCCCCGGGGCCGTTCCCGGGGTGCAGCCGCTCGGCGGGCAGCAGTTTCGGAAGGCGGCGGGTCCGACCCCGTCCATCGGCCGAACCGAGACTGGAACCGCCCCCACCGTCCCGAGCCCGAATCCCCTCCCGGCCGCGGGGGAGCCTGGCGGGAATCGGGGCTCGTTTTCCGAGTCGCCGCCTGGCCCCTTATTCCCAAAAAGTACCTGACCGGGAGCCTTGCGGCTTCCAGAAAAAAAAAATGGAGAAGGAGCTGGATTTGGTTGTGTTTCAGTTTTGGGATGCCGGGGCGGTCAGCGGGAATGGAGGCGCTGGAATAACGCCGTCCCAGAGCTGGTGCTTCCCTTTGTGTGTCCACGCTGGTGGGGCTCCCGGAGCCGCCGCATCCCAGCGCTGTGCCGGGCTCCGGGAGCCGCTCGTCCGCCCACGGCGGAGACACCGGGAGTGCGGTGAGACGGCGGCGACACCTGCGATGGGGGGTGACCGCCGGGCCGGGGCGGTGGCCCTCGGCACCCGGAGGGATTGATTGCAGAGGGGTTTGGTTGTCGTTTTTGTGGGTTCTGGGGACGGGAGACATGGAGGTGGCCTCGTGTGAGGACGGAGCAGAGCGTGTCGTGTTCAGGTGACGCCGAGGAGCTCCAGAGCTGCCTCGCCGTTCCTTCTGTGCCCGCATTGCTGAGTTAGTGCCCCGTGTCCCGGATCACAGCGGGCCGGGGCAGCTCCCTCCCCGGCAATGTTTAAACCCAAACAGTTCAGTGAACCCAGCGGCTCACGGGCACAAACGGTCGGGCTTGGAGGCTGCCAGCTCCCGGCCAGAGGGAAGGAAGTCCCCACACGGGGACTGTGCGCAGGTGGAGGCGGTGGTTTGCTCCGCCTGGGGCTCTCCGGGTGCCGACAGGCTGGATGCCAGCACAGAGGAGCGGGGCGCAGGGACAGCCCCCCCCGCGCAGCCCGGGGACGCCGCAGGAGCGTGGGCCCTGCAGCCCCCTGCTCTGGCTAGCAGCCATCTTCCCCACTCAGGAGCACTTCCTCCCTTAATCCCTGTGCTGGCTGGCATGCACTGCTGCCTTTTCCTTGTGTTGCTCCGAGAGGATTAAAAGAAATCGCCCCTGCCCCGGCAGGGTGCAGGCACGAGTGGTGCCGGGCTGAAGGCAGCCGGCGGGAGCATCGTCTGGGCTGTGCTGCACACGAGGTGCCTGCCCGGGCTGTGCAGGAAGGGTCACTTCCAGAGGTGAGCTGGAGCTCCCTCCTTATTTACCAACCTGAAAACATAACCTGAGCCAGGAGCCGTATTGTCTCCAGCCCCAGGTTGAGCCCCCCAAGTCCTGGCTGCTGGAAGGGGCCTCTGGCAGATGCTCATCCCATCCTGAAAATCCAACTTTCTGCCCCGTTGGGGACCTTCTGCTTCTGGGCATGATGGCAAATGTGTGTCCTTCCCTTCCCAATGGCTTTCCTTGAAGGAGTGCAATGTAGTGAAAACCCCATCCAGCTCCCTTCCCAGCTGGGTAATGGGTCTCTGTCCCTTCCAGGGGATGGCAGGCTGTGATCGTGTCCCAGTGTCCCTATTCTTGACCAGCCTCCTCCCAAAGCAGTCAGAGGGACCAGCCCAGTATAGATTTTCAGGTACCAATGGTTGACTGTAGATCTGAAAATCAAGTCTTCAGGTAGGGAGGGATCCCTGAGTGTGAGGATGTTTCTAGAACTCTGACGGTTTTATGGAGATCTGTGGGTGAAGCTGGGGCTTTCCTTGTCCTTCCTGCCCCACGTCCCAGGCTCTCCCACCACTGGATGCTTGCCCACAGCTCAGTGCTGGAGATGCCCCTGGTAGCCCTAAGTCCTGGCGGCCAGCTGGGAAGGGTTAACATGCTCTGTATGCTGCACAGTTGGATATTTATTTTTCCAAGCATGTGTCTGCTTTAAGCATTACAGTTTTCCCCTACAGTTCCATGTGCAGTTGTGTTTGCTTTTTATTTCAGCAAATACTTGGTTCTTGACCTGAGCCACAGGTTGGGGCACAGAGCACTGGGCAAGGGAAAGGCTTCACTCCTGTCACCCACAGATTGTGCCTTTGGTGTGTCCTTCTTCCCCAAGGGCAGCTGGAGGGCTACTTTTGTTGTGCCTCAGAGGAAAAGGAGTCTCTTTTCATGTGCTTTGGAGCTGGAGGGCATCTGTGCCAGGCAGGGTGGTCTACTGGCAGTCACCACCTCCCCTCCTGAGGGGCAGGGACAGTCCCCCAGCTCAGGCGCCTGATGCTGTGCAGACCAGGAGTTGAGCTCAGACTCTTCTCCCTGTTGGATTTGGCCTGTCCCTGTTCTTTTCCTGCCTGCTGTGTTACCTGCTGGTGCCAAGGCAGCCCAGACATTGTGACGTGGTGAATGCCACGGGCCATCTCTGCCCCAACAGGCAGGCAGAGGAAAGGAGCCAGAGCCCCCCAGCCCCACCAGATCCAGCAGCATGGGCACTCAGGGATCACACTGGGGCTCCCCTGCAGATGTCACAGCATTGCAGGGCTCTGATCCTGGCTGGACACCCTGCTCCAGCACCAGCTCCTGTGTTTGGCACCTCAGATGCATTCCAGAGATGAGCCACAGGACAAGAAGGGGCTTCCCCACTCAGAGCCACTCAGTTCAGAACCATGAGGGGCATCTGCTGTGCAAGTGGGAAGGTCCTGTCTGTGCCACGTCCCTGGGACAGCTCAGCCCTGTGACTCAGGGGTGGGGGAGATCCACAGAGTGAAAGTGCAGCCCTCAGGGTTCCTGAGGACAGCGAGGAGACAGGTTGCACAAGAGTCCTCATGGACACACTTGTGTGCAAAGGCAGTGTGAGAACATCTTCCCTGGTACACAGGGAGCATGTGCCCCTGGAGGGTGCATGGATGGGCACAGGGTTGTCCATCACCACTCCAAAATAGCTCCGTGGGTGTAATGGCTGGTGGTAATTGCAGTTTTGGAGGCAGGTCTCCGAGGGGCACTTAGCCCTGGCTCCTCTTTAGCTGCTTCTGTTTTTAGTTGTTTGAATCCACCCCGGAGCAGTAAATTGCAGTGTGCTGGGGCCACGGGGAGTGGGGATGGTGCCCAGTGCCTGGCAGGAGCCGGAGACCCACCCTGCCCGAGCTGCCATCCTCCAGAGCAAATGGTTTCCTGTTGGGATTTATATAAAAGCTGTATAAACACAGAGAGGAGCCATGCTGTTGTTTGCACAGGTAGGAGTGCTCTCCCCACTTCCTTGCCTCCTTCCCGTGTGGACACCAAGGAGTCATGAGGGCAGATGTCTTGGGGTTCCCCAGTGTCTCCTTTTCCTTTGGGAAGGAGGAAAAGGTCTGTGCTATCTCTTCAGCATCTCTGAGCACTGAGATTCCTTTGGGTTCTGCTGAACCTCTCCAGGAGGAGCAGGCAGGATGCACCCCAGTCCAGCAAAGCCATGGCTGCTGCACCCTCCCTCACTGCCCTGGGAAGCTGACCATCTCTGTGTGCTCTTGCTGGGTCCTGGCACACTTCCCTCTGTCCCTCCCTCCCTCCCTCCCAGCGACCCTCTCAGCCATGGGACAGCTCTGTGCTGCCGAGCGATCCTGACGCCATGGAAATATCCTGCTGTCAAGCCCCTGAATCAGCTGGAAGGCACCCGCTCCGAGGTGTATCTGGAGAAGGGCTCTCCTGTGTGCGAGCCAGCACTGACTCATTTTTCAGGAACTGGAGGCACTGGGCTCTCCTCCATCCCTCCATCCCTCCCCTCGGCGCGGGGCCGGCTCGGGAGGCCCACGCAGACGCTCCGCATTAGGGCATGTTCCGGGGAGCATGTGCTGTCCATAAACAAAGCCACTGAGAGACAGAAAATAATTTCCAGAAATACCAAAGGCTTCCCCCCCCCCCGCCCCGAAAGAATTCCACCTCCCCTTTCCAAACCCTGATAAATCCTGAACATTCAATAACTATTTCCAAGCACTACCCAGTGCCTGGGAGCGCTGGTGTTGGAGATAACACCGGTGTTTGCTGGGTGCCCTTTTCCCTGCCCAACTCCTTGTGTCAATAGTTTGGCTCCCAAATATTCCTGTGCCAGCCAGCGCAGTCGGGCAGGAAGGAGGCAGCTGGAGCCCCCACAACTACACCCCAGCTGGGCTTCCTTTGGGTGCAGAGGCTCTTTGGAGGATCTAAGCCCTTTGGGGCTTGTGGCTGCTCAGCCCATCCCTGGGGAGAAGCCACCCTCCGGGCACAGGCAGCCCAGGGTCTCACACTGTAGCAAGAGAGGCAGAGACCAGAGCTCCATGGACCGAGTGCATGGGGAGGATGAGTAGCAGTTTATTACTCACTACGATTATTACTCACTGTTTTTAACAGTGTGTGCTTCAGCGTGACGCCTTTCGGCGAAGGGAAGCGCCCGTTCCCGCGGCAGGTTGGGAACGGCACAGCACGCGGCAGCGGGGAGAGGAACCGGGTGAGCTTGGGATGCTCAGCAGGGGCTGAGGGGCCTGAAGGGCACAGCTGTACCCCGGGAGGTGCCTCGGGGAAGGGTTTGTGGGATGGTGTTGTCCTATCCACATCCTGGTCCTCGTAATTGTCCCAGAGCTCCGCTGCCAGCGGCGCCCTGGCCGGGGCTGCGTGGGTTGTGCAATGGCTGGGCAGGATCTCCTCAGCAGAGCCTGGTGGGACCATCAGCCATGGCCAGCAGCAGGACCTGATCCCAGGCTGCTGCCGAGGTGCAGATGTGGCGCGGGGGTGGAGCACAGGGGCTCGTTCCCATCCGCACGGCTCGGAGCAGTTGGCCGGGGGCGGCTGGGTTCGGGCTCCAGCGTCCCCCTGGAACATGTCTTGGAAGAGCTCCATGCTCCTGGCATGGAGAGAAGGAGGGATGGTCAGAGGGAAGGAGGAGTGAGGACCATGGAGGGCACGCCCCCACAGGACTCTGAGGCAGGGTCAGGCTCTGCTGGGCCTCCTCCCTGTGCTAGAACACAGCTCCAGAGCTGCCCTGCGTGGAGCAGTCCCTTGGAAGGGGATGGGGTCTGAGGGGATGGGTGGGCTGGAGACGCCAGCGTGAGAGCTGGCAGGGACGAGAGAGAGTTGCAGAGTTGGCCAGGGATGCCGGGGGATTTCTCCCCACACAGCCACTTCAAAAACAGCTGTTGGTGGAAAGAGATCTGCTGCAGCTGGCTGACCCTCTGGCTCCAGGAAGGCCTCTCCAAGGGGGTGGCTGCTATGTGCCCTATAGATCCTATAGGGAATGGAGGGGGCTGGAGTTTGCAGTGAGAGCTGCTTTGCTAGGGGTGGCACAGACAACATCAGGTTTTGCTCTGGATAAGGGATTTCTTTCCCTTCTAAGGGAAATCCCTCAGTGAAGCCATGGGTCAGCAACACCTGACAAAGTTGAGGAAGAGGAGAGCAGGAATCTCCCTTTCTTTAACCGGCGTTAATGTTTCTCTCACCATTCTGGGAAATCTTGCTGCATTCAGTTCTGCTTCGCCAGCGCTTTCACTTTTGACACATCAGCGCTTTTACACAGGGAAGCATAACCCTGCCAGTCAGTGCCAGGCCATGTCAGGCTGCTGAGGGGTCTGTGGAGACCTGCCACCACAGTATGGGACATCCCTTGATCCAGGGACATCCTGCTGGCTGGGCTGGACGCGGGAGGAACATCGCCTGTGATTGCAAGCGCATCCACCGTGCAGCTGTGCTGGATGGTGGGACATGGGGGAGCTGGCCCTGCCCTGACTCTGCTTTCCTCCCTCACAGCTTGTAGGGGCTGCCAGCCCTGCGGAGACCCCCCTGTGCCCGCCCGGGGCCAGCCCGGGGCCCCCATGGAGTGGGAGTTGCGGAGCCCAGTCGCCGAGCAGTAGCCGCAGCAGTGGGATGTTGACCTGGCGGTGCCTCATCCTTTGGGCTGTGCTGGTCACAGCCACGCTCTCCGCTGCCCGGCCGGCCCCCACCCTGCCCGACCAAGGTAAGAGCACAGCCCCTGCTCCTCGTCCTTTGTGTTCCTCCTGAGCCACACCAGCTGCTCTTCCCTGCAGCAGAGGCAGAGGCTGGCGTGTGCTCCAGCCATGGGGCCACCAGCACGTCCCCAGTGCCACCTGTGGTGTCACCCGGCTGCCTGGGAGTTGGTGCCTCTGAGGACATGGCACATGTTGTCCCCAGAGTGGTTTGTGTGGGCACAAAAGCGGCTGTGTGGCTCTAGCTGTGCCTGGGGACATTTTAAACCTGGAGAAAAATTGTGGCAAACCCTGACCTGTTGGTTTGGAGGAGGATACAGAGCTCTGGGGGCTCTGTCCCCCACTGTGATGATATATGTGTGTGAGGCTGCTCCCACCCTGTTGGCCCCATTGGGGTGACTCTGGGCTCAGCTCGTGGGGATGAAGGTTTGGGTGCAGGGTACTGGTTCAGCTTTTGCCAGCTGGCAGTGCTAGGGATGAATGCACCCCGCAGAAACCCTCGGGGTGCTCCAGTGTTGCTCCCAGCTGGGAATGCCCAAGGTGGGGGCTCAAAGCCGGGGCTAGCTCATGTGATGTGTGCAGACCAAATCCTGCTCCACTGGAGCTGGGCAGTGCAGCCCCTGACCAGGACATCCCCTCCCTTGTTATCGCTGCTGTCCCCCAGGAGCAGTGCAGGGCTGGTGGCAGTGGCCAGGGGTGCTCCTGCCTCAGCCTGGCTCAGCTCTGGAGTGTGGGGGCACCCCAAGGCTCAGGGATGGGCCAAGTGGGTCGCCTGGCCCTGGGCAGGGCTGGCTCTGGCAGAGAGCCCTGCTCCAGCACGTCAGAGCCTTGGCCCTCGGCGAGGCAGAGAATAACCAGACCCGGCAGCGCCGCGCGGGACTTCAGCTCGCTCCTTTTGGTTCTAATTACCCAAGAATGTCTGCTCTGTGGGCACTGCTCTGCTTTTTAAGACTCTCTCCCCTTCCCCCTTCCTCCCAGCAGAAGCCTGAGAGGCAGATTGCTGGTGTGGCCAGCATGGGCACGGGGCTGCACGGTGCCCCGGGGTCCCCTCGGGGCTCGGGGTGGGAGCTGGCAACCAGCAAGTGACCCCTGCTGCAGCTGCACCAGCCCTGGTGGGAGATGCCTGAGTGATGCTGTTGGCTGCCAGGGTTGGCACCTCTGACTGGAGCAGCAGGTACCCTGGTGACAGGTCACAGCCTGTGAGGGGACACCCCAGGAGACATCCAGAGCCATGCGTGGTCCCTGGGGAGCTGCAGCTCCAGAGAGGAGCCTGGGCAGAGCTCCACTCACAGGGACCATTGCTGAGATTTTTCCACTGTCGTGCCTGCTCCCTGCATCTGTAAACAATGCGGTTGACGGTGGTAAACATGTTTTTCTCGGGAGATTGCTCTTCCTGGAAGAGATTTCCTGGCAGTGTTTGGGGTAAGGATGGCTCTGTGCTGCCAGGAGAGCACCACCTGCAGCCCCAACCCCGGCTGTGGCACTGAGAAAGGTGTTGGGGTGTTCAGGCTGAGGGGAGCTGATTGAGCACAGGTGAATTTTGGGGTGTGTGAGGAGCCCTGGAGCTCCTGGAGGGTTTGGGAGCTGCGTCAGGCGGTGGCAGTGGAGGAGGAGAGGTTGGAGAGGAGGGAGCTGGTTCCTCGCCAGCCTCATGCCAGGGCTAACAATAACCTCTGGAAACGTTTCCCGACACGGTTCTCACCAGGGCGGCCCAATTAGTGCCACAGCAGGAGCCCGGCTGGGGCAGAATCCGTCCCTTGGCTCAGGAGCTGACTGGTGGGAACAAAATGTTCCCAGCAGGATCTGTGGGATGGGAAGAGCCAGTGCTGGGCCAGGACCTGCAGCCAGGGCTGAGCCACCAGCATCTCTCAGGGGCAGGTTCTGACCTGGCCTCAGGGGTTTTGGGGTCCCATGGGGTGTGGATGGGGTTCAGCTGCCATGCTGATGGCTATCATGTCCTGGGGCCAAGGTCTCTGTCCTTCCCCCATAGCAGCGTGACTCAGGAGCATCCCCCATCACCCTGGGGGCAGCACTCGGTCCCCTCCGAGGTGGAGGCAGCAGCTTTCCCGGACTTTGTTCTGGATGTTTATGGGGTTTCAGTTTACTCCCGGTTCTGAGGCAGCTAAGCTCCCTTCTCAGGGAGGAGTAATCCCCCGCGGCCGGTCAGCGGCCTGGCCTCACATGGAGGGGGGTTCAGCTCCGGCCTCCCTCTCCTTGTGGTGTGGGAGGGAGTTTAGGAGCTCTGCTTGTCAGGGGCTCCCTCCCAGTACCAAAAAATCTGGAGCAAATAAAATATTAACAGGCACTTACTGCATTTTATAGTTACCTAAATTTGGAGGTGGTGAAAAAGGCCTGGTTAAGGGGAAAAGCCAAGAAATTTCCATGCGCAGTCTCTGTTCCTCCCTCGCACAAAGCCGCTCTTTGTCTCCAGGTTAAATAGAAACCTGCAGAAAATTGCCAAGGTTTTTTTTTCCCCTCTCTCCTTGTCTGCCATTGTCCCAGCCGCTGCTCAGGCATCTCCTCACAGGGGGCTGCCGTGGCCCTGCAGGGGGTGCCGAGTGGCCGAGCAGATTTTCGTGGGGAGCCGTGTCCTGGGGCAGGGGGGGGTCCTGCCTTGGGCAACTGCTTTTGGGGCACACTGAGCCCCAAACTGCCCCAGAGCAGCAGATACTTCCCCAGGGGGTGCGTTTGCACTCCAGAGCACAGGGGATTTGGTGATAGCCCCCTCCCCGTGGGGTAGGGGCCGAGAGCTGCCCCATTTCCCAGGGCTGCTGGCTGCCCANCGGCCATCTGCGGGGCCAGCAGGGGCCCTGGCTCCCGGGGCTTTGTTGTCCCCAGCTCGTCCAGGGGGTCTTGTTCTGGACCCTGCAGGAGCCAAAAGTCAGGGGCAGGCAATGTGCTCAGCCCAGGTGGCTTGGGGGAGCCCAGCATCCCTGCAGGCAGCACCACGAGGCTCTTTGGCTTGTCCCTGCTTCTCCCCAGGGCACTGCTGACCCTCGGCTCTGTCCCCCTCCTCATTTCACTGCTGTCCAGTCCCTCTTTGTTTTTGCAGCTCTAGGTGTCTCCCACCCAGTGCCTCGGGGAGCCCCAGGGGATCCCATCTGGAGTAGCTGACTCCTTGCTGGAGCTCCATGAGCAGCCCAGGGATTCCCTGCCCAGTCTGTAGCCTCCTGCTCTTCTGCTGTTGATGGCAGCAGCCCAGGAGTGGTCTGGGAGCTCGGGGGGCCCAGCAGCACCCCCAGACCCCACTGCTGCAGCTGCCCAGAGACGTGGCTGTGTCCTCCAGGGCACCACGCCGCCCCGTCCCCTCCCAGCCTGTCGGGCCGGCATTGTTCCGTCCTCCCGCCTTTCCACTCGGATGCTGTCACTCTGGCCCTTAATTGAGGAGGAAAAAAAGAAATGAGAGTCTTTGGGAAAAGCAGCCGTACTCTGCCGGAGCCTGGGCTGTGGAGCTGCCCCGGGGGGGAGCAGAAAGGTCCTGAGTGTCTGCAGGCTCCAGGTGTGCAGCAGCCCGGGGCTGTGCAGCAGGGAGGTGAGCAGAGGAATGGACACTCAGTTCCAGCAGCGAGCCAAGGCCAGGCAAAGCCAGCCAAAAACTGCGGGTTGGGGTGTTCTCTTGTGACCCCCGTCTGTCCCATGCCCGGTGGGAGCCGATGGAGAAGTGTCTGTGCCCCAAGCCGCTGCCTGCAGGGCTCTGAGCTGCTGCGGAGCTCTGAGCGTGGCCGGGCTGGGGGGGGGAAAGGGGTGGGTTTATCCTGACAGCTTTGCAAACTCCCAACACGCCTGTTAATTAAGTGCTGCTTCATTTGCGGTGCAGGCTGGGAGAGCGGGAGGGCCTGGAGCGGGGTGTAAATCCCCCTCTCCCTGCGGAGGAAGCATCCGGGGAGCGGAGGGTGTGGAGGAGCCCGCAGCCCCCCGGCTGGCTCGGACAGCAGGAGCTGGGGGTGCCCCGAGCACTCCAAGAGCCACGTGTGCCTTGAGTGATGCTCATCTGTTGGCATCTCCCTGCTGCAGCCTTTCCAGGGACGTGCACGGCTCTGGTTGTCCCTCGGGATGTGCCCCCGGCACAGCCCGGGCTGGGGGGGACACGGCAGGGTGAGGAGCTTTTTAAATCAAAAAGAAGCCAATCCCCACATCCCGGTGAGCGCTTCCTGTTGGGATTAGTGGGGCTGCCGGGCATGTGTGTGCTTTTTCTTCAGGAAATACCTTCGGAAAGCCCCGCTGGGGTCTCCAGGGCAACCGGCGCCTGCGGCTCCGCGCCCCCCGCCCGCATTGTCCCCGCGCCGCTTTGTTGGCCCCTTTATTGCCATCGTCACCATCGCCATGGCCAGCACAGCCTGTGGCTTTGGCCACTTGGAGGGTGCACCCCGGGCTCCCCGCTGTGTGTGCCCAGCCTGGGGGGCACGGCCAGCACGGATAGAGGGGGCACAATGAACACGTGCAGCTCCTGTCCGAAGGGCTGCCCCATGTCCCTGTCCCTGCTGTCCCCGTCGGGGGCTAGCCCCAGGGGAGCTGGTGACAGTTATATGCACTTGGTGACACTCTCCATCTGGCTGATGCTCGCTGGGCTCGGCTCTGCTCACGGTTCCATTTCAAAGCTGGAATAAAGTAATAAACCCGTGGCAGCTGCCCCAGCCATGGCACTGTGTGGTTCTGGGGGTGCTCACGGAGGCACCATGGGCTGGAGCTGCCCCTTGCCTCACTGGGGACCTTGGGGCTCCCCATGGGCATGAGCCCTCCTGTCCCCTGGGATGGGACAAGGCCTGTGGGACTGGTGTTCCTGTGCTCTGCTTGCTGTCACCCTGTTTGCTCAGAGGGGCTGTGACCAACCCCACAGCTCCCAGCTGAGCTGAGGGCTCCCACTAACTGACCTTTGTGCAGTGCTGGGAGCACCCAGAGCCTCGGGGATGAGAACCAAGTGTGTTTGTCTGGCTGATTAACCTTTGGAGAGGTGGCCCGTGTGGGCCTGGCTTGTGCCCGTGGGGAGCAGCCAGCCAGGAGGCTCTGCTATGGGGCTCTGCCATGGGGCTGTGTGGTGGGGCTGTACCCCATGCTATGGTGTAAGGTACAGGAAAGCAGAGTGTAAGACAGGGATGTATCAGCCTAAAGAACCCAGCAATCATTAACCAAAGTGAAGGCCACACCACTGCCACAGCTCACACCAGCAGCTCTCAGTGCCCTCGCTGCCACCCCAGTGCCATCTGTGCCATCCCAGTAGCCACAGTGCTCTCTGTCTGCCAGGGCCACAGTGCTGCTGTGAGCCAAGAGGCTGAGCAAACCTGGCCATGCTCATTAGCCTGTGAATTCCTTCTCAGGCCGTGTTCTCCACCTCATCCCAAGTGCCAGGGAGGTGCTGTGGGTGACCGAGGGGCACAGCCCCATCATGCCCTCTGCCTCCCCTCTCTGTCCATCACCTCGACACCTCCATGCCCCCAGTCATGCTGTTGGTGCAAAGCAGCCCCTGGCTCAGGGGGGCTGGAAGCTTTGAAAGGGGATCTGGCCCCACGCCCAAGGGTCTGAAGAAGCAGTGGCACTTGCATAGCGTACCCAGGGACCTGTGGCCATTGGGAAGGGACCCTCCTGAACCTGGAATGCTGCTTCCTCAAGCCCTGGCATCAGGCTGGGGTGTCCTGAAATTTCCCCTCCTCCAAAGACTTTTTCCATCCCCAGGCTACCTCTTCACATTGCAGAGGTGCTGGTGGAGCTCGAGGCTGGGAGAAGTGACCACCCCAGTTTCCCTGGGAGTTATTCTGTTCCATAAGGAAGTTTGCTGGTGCATGGGAGCTGGGAGCCAGATAAGAGCAGATGTGGCTGCAGCACTGGGTTGGTTTTCCTGGCTGTTTGTTGCCCACTGAGCTTGCCCTGTGTGAGGAGGGAGTGGGGATGGGCAGGAGGATGTGTTGTTACCCAGCCCCGGGTGTTCAGAGGGACAGGATGGGATGTCACTGCTGCTTTGTGAGCCTTTGGAGATGCCTGTGACTAATCACTTGAAACACAAATCAGAGCTGCAAGAAGTACCTGCCCTGTGGGAGAAAATCAGGGGAAAACAGGATTGCAAAGCAAGACCCTTCCCCACCACCAAAGGGGCTCCCATTGGTCTTCCCCTTCGACATTAAAATGTTTTGTAACCTCTCATGGATGAGCTGGAGCCCTGGCGTTGTATTACAGCAACTGAGGAGAGGGAATTCTTCCCCATCCCACTGTTTTCCTTCAAGTGCTGAGCAAAAGAAAGAGGAGAAACTCTGGAGCTGCTCATGAATGTTTTTCCCATGAAGCTGCTCATCAGTCCAAGGCAAAGAGAAGTGGCCAGAAAGTGAAGAGCATGTCACGGTGCGGTGAATCAGAGTTCTGGAGAGCCAAGGTTTCATTTTTGGCTGTACAGAGTGGCTGTTGGGTGCAGGGAGGAGCGAGGCCTCACTGCTGGTCCTGGCCCTGTGCTGCCTGCACGCCCTGGTTCCTCTCTGGGGCGTTTTGTGCCCGTGGGGACCCTGTGCCACTCTGCAGTGCTGGCCCAGGGCGAGCTGCTCTGTGGCTATTGAGGGCACATGTGCAGAGGGAGCAGAGGTTGTTCTCGTCTGGCTCACTGGGCACCCAGAAATCCTGGGGGGCTCAGCCCTTGAGCTACGGATCAGCTGAAGCTTGAACATCTCCTGGCTGGTTCTGCTGCGTTTATTGGGATTTTCCATCCCAGGCTCTTGCCCCTGAGAGCAGCATCTGCAGAAGTGCCCTGTGCCCCTTCGTGCTGCTCCCACAGCATCCTGATGGCATCCAGCTGGCCAAGAAGGACACACATTATCAGAGGTCAAGGAGTGCCTGAAGAGTTGGGCTCTGGACCTGTGCCCACCAACCTGTAGAGTTCAGTCTAGGATGGTGATCACACTGCATCCACCCACATCATCACAGGGAGCCTCTGCAGAGCTGTAGCAGCCTGGACCCTTCCTTGGTCTGTGGAATTTGAAGAGGTGATTTGAAGCCCAGCATCTTCCCCAAGCCTGGGACCAGGAGAGCTGCTCATGCACCACCCACTGTGGAGGGCAGGACTTGAGGACAGAGCCCTGAACACTTGAGGGCTGGGAGAGATGAGATCGTGTCACAGCAGGATGGAGAGAAAAGATCTTTGTGCTGCTCACACAAGTGCCACCTCGGGGAGCTCAGCTCCCCTGCCTGGGAATGCTGTGGATGGGAACACTGTGGCCAGCACCTGTCTGGCCAGAGCTCCCTGGGCTGACCTGTCCCCCCTCACTCCCTGCCTGCTGTCCTGCCCTGTCATCCCTGCAGTGCCATGCTCTAACCAGGGTGGGGGTCCTGGTGGCATGGGGACCCTGGCCTGCTTTGCTGGCTGCCCGCTTGTGGTGGAGGGATCCTGAGACCCCTGCGAGGTGGCAGAGCCATGCAGGGAGTTGGGATGCTTCTGGGCTGGATCCTGCCATACAGCAGCACTGAGTTGTCACAAGTTGCCTGTTTCTCCTCTGTTTAGAAGCCCCTGCCCTGTCACGCTCCATAAGAGCCGAGAAGGGTGAGGGCTTTGGAGCTGCCCAGGCACCCAGCAGGTCCTGCTGTGGAGGGAAGCAGTTGGTGCTGCTTGGGGTGCTCGCTGCCTCTGCCTCTCCTCTGCTCTGCTGCTGCTGCCAGCTCCATCCCCTGGGTGCTGGGGTCCAGTGCCACAGCTGGAATATCCCAGCAGTAGGAGCATCCCAGCAGGGGGAATATCCCAGCAGTGGGAGCATCCCAGCAGGGGGAATATCCCAGCAGTGGGAATATCCCAGCAGTGAGAACATCCCAGCAGTGGGAGCATCCCAGCAGTGGGAGCATCCCAGCAGCGCATGTCGCCTCATTAACCAGGCCGCAGCAGCAGCAGCAGCAGCATGGTTTTTCTTTGGTCTCTATTCCTTTTCTCCTTTTTTTTCTCCTCTCCCCTAACTCCTCCAGCTCTGCCCAAAGCAAAAATCGAAGTGGAGTCCTACTCAGCCCACCCCGGTGACCTCCTCCAGCTGCGCTGCCGGCTGCGGGATGACGTCCAGAGCATCAACTGGGTGCGTGATGGCATCCAGCTGGCCGAGAACAACCGGACACGCATCACTGGGGAGGAGGTAGAGGTCAGGGACGTGGTGCCCGAGGACTCGGGGCTCTATGCCTGCATGACCAACAGCCCCTCAGGGAGTGAGACCACCTACTTCTCCGTGAACATCTCAGGTTCGTAGCAGCCCTGTGCAGGGAAGGGGCAGCCACGGGGCCGGGCTGTGAAGCGAGGAGGAGGCTGCCTCTGCCCGCCTCTGCACACCCCTGCACACCCCTGCACACCTCTGCACACCCCTGCACACACGCTGGCCACACCTGGTGAGTTCGGGGCTGACCTGCAACTTGTCGGTGCCCAGAAGAGTTTCCAGTGTGGTGCCGTGGCTTCCTGGCCACTGCAGTGCAGGGAGCAGCAGCCAGAAATCATCTCACGTTCGTCTGAGGGGGTGGAGGGCTGCAGGGCCACACCAGAAGGGGCACGTGCTGGTCGTGGTCTGCATTGGTGTTGATGGAGTGTGAGGCTGGAGAGGGAGGAAGGCTCCAGGTGGGGACATGTCTGTGCTTGCAGGTCTTGGCTGCCACCCCAGGGGTGTTGGTGGCACTGGACGTGGGGTGAGGAGCTCTGAAGTCGCCTCTGACAGCAGATCTCTTGGCGATGTCCATGGCTGCAGGCAGTGGGATGGCGGGCTCTGCCAGCCCTGGCTGTGCTGAGGATTGTGCAGAATATTTCCTTGGGATCCCCACACCCCTGCCAGGCATCAGCGCCGCCCTGCCCTCCCACCTCACTGGGCACAGCCCCCACCACCCACCCACCATGCTCCAGGCCCTGCCAGCCACAAAGGTCCCCTCGCACAGAGATACTCAGCAGGGCCATGGCTTCTCTTGCAGACGCTCTCCCCTCTGCAGAGGATGATGATGATGAAGATGATTCCTCGTCGGAGGAGAAGGAGGCGGATAACACCAAGCCCAACCGTACGTGTGAGCTGGGTTTGCCCATGGCACTGCCCTGTGGCCAGGCAGGGGGAGGCTGGGCACACAGGAGCATCGCCCAGGGATGGGGCAGGCAGCCTGGCAGTGCCCAGGGTGCAGTGGGGAGAGCAGGTCTGGGTGCACTGGGTAAAGCAGCTGGGTCAGAGCAAGGGGCTGCATTGGGGTCACTGCTGCTGAAGCCAGGTAAGCTAAGCATCCACCCCACAAGGAGAGGGCTGCTGTGACTCGTGGGTAATGCTCTGTGTCCCAGAGCTCCCCTGCCTCTTAGCCAGGCTTGGCTGCTGGCATCTCCCCCGATTCCTGTCTCAGCCCTGCTCTGGGCATCCTTGGGGTTGCTCCAGGAGCAGGAGGCTGCTGGGTTTGGCCGTGCTGAGCCATCCCTCTGCTCCCCAGAGGCCATCGCTCCATACTGGACCTATCCTGAGAAGATGGAGAAGAAGCTCCACGCTGTCCCTGCTGCCAAAACAGTGAAATTCAAATGTCCCTCGAGCGGGACACCCAACCCCACACTGCGCTGGCTGAAGAACGGCAAGGAGTTCAAACCTGACCACCGCATCGGGGGGTACAAGGTACGGGGCTGGGGCTGTGGGGGGATGAAGAGGGATCCCTCAGGAAGAGCTGGCCAAGTAACAATAATCACACCGATAGGGCTCCATAATGTCCTCTGGTTTATTGCACAGAATGGCTGCTTATATGCATTCTAGAATTGTTTACAGTTTCAAACATCCCCTCATTGGTGCACAGCAGAGAAAGAATGTAACCAAACATTGTTTACTTTACACTTAAAATGGCTACCTGTCCAAACCTAAATCTGTATCTATTACTACACAAGTAAACTGCCCTCTCCCTTGCATGCCTTAAGATAATTTCAAACGAGGCCACAGGCTTTGGCCTTGAGCTCAGGCCTCAGGCCTTAACTCAGGCCCAGGCCTTAACTCAGGCCTCAGGCCTTGATTCAAGCTTCAGGCCTTAACTCAGGCCTCACTCAGGCCCAGGCTGGGTTGTTCAGCTGGTTCAGAGGCAGGTCATGTCCCTGCTCTCTGAGAAATTCTGCTACAGGGGAACAGCCCCTAACTCTGCACGCCTTCAGGTCTGGGGGGCTCCTGGGGAGGGGGATGACTGGCAAGGGGCTCTGCAGCTTGAGAGGCACCGAGCCCCCATCCACGCCACCCCAGCAGGGGCAGATGGGCCCCTCTGACGTTGCTGTTTGGGAGTCACCCTACGGCAGTGACCTGCTTCTGGGTCATGTTTGTACCAGCTCAGCCCTGGGGGAGGGGGCTGTGCTGAGGAGCCGGCTTGGCTCGGCCACCTCTGCCTAATCCCTCGCCAAGGACAGGGGCCTGGGCAAGGAAAGGGGTCTGGGCTGGAGGAGCCCCTCAATGCCCAGCAGTGGTTGATGGAGGCTGCTCCAGCACATGGGGTACTCCAGCCCACATTTGGGGCCCACGTTGGCTCCCTGAGCTGGGGAGGAGCTCAGTGCTGCTTCCCCAGCGCCCACAGAGGAGCCAGGCTGCAGATGCCACCTGGGTGGGATGGCAGCTTGGCTTTCCCCTTCTCACAGCTCCAGACCAGCATCCCCGAGTTCCTTTTCTCCCTACCAGAGCTACTGTCCTGCTGGCAGCAGCTCCAGCTACAAGGCAGCACTGTTCCCTTTTGCCATCTCTCCATTTTCAGGAGCAGGGCTGCAGCCTGCCTCAGTGCCCTGTGTCTCCCAGGCTGGGAGCCCTGAACCAGCCCAGCCAGGGGGCTGTGGGGTCACCATCACCACTGAATCTCATGCTACGTGTCACAGGTGGCTCCAGCCATGGCCCTGCATGTCAGGGCTCCTGCCAGGAGTCTGGGGCAGCAGCAGGAATGTCGCCACATCACAGCTTCCAGCTCTGTGCAGTGTGTCCTGGGAGGGACACAGGCTCACCCCAGGACAAGGGCTAATGGATGGGGAGGAGAGGGGCTGCTGGTAGCACTGTGGCTGGCAGCCCCAATGCCCCAGGTAGCCAATGGGGCTGATAATGCAGGACTGTGGAAATAACCAGTTTCCAGCTGGGAGGGAGGAATGCAGTCGTGAGCAGGGCTCAAGGAGGGTTTGCCATGAAGAGCCACAGCTGCAGCTGGCAGTGACAGGGCTGGCTTTTGGAGAGCCTCCTGGTGGCCAGAGGGACCTGGGCAGTGCTCTTCCCAGCAGAGCCACTGAGACTCTCCCAGAGGAGATGCACTGGGTCAGCAGCACCCACAGAGTGCCCCGGGTGCAGGACACCAGGCTGCAGCTGCCCACTGACCAGCACAGGGCCAACTGGCCATGGGGAGCAGTGGGGGTCTGAACCCTAGGGCCAGCTGGGGAGCAGCTCTTGCAGGAGGAACAACGCTGGTCTGTTCCCTCCACACACGGGGGGCACCAGAGAGAGGTGACCCCACACACCAGGCGAGCCCATCGCTCTCAGCCAACATCTGCTGCTCAGCACAGTTGGCTCCGTGGCTCTGTGTCCCTCCTGGGACAGCTGGGAGCAATTACAGCCCCTCTGTAGGGAAGGAGAAAGGTGACCTCAAAGGGAGATTTATGTCCTGCCCGTGCCAGGGGTTGAACCAGCTCTGACATGAGCAGGACCTGGGGCTTGTGCATGCTGCTCGTGACTGGCTCTGTCCTCCCCGTGCCCCCAGGTCCGCCAGGCAACCTGGAGCATCATCATGGACTCGGTGGTGCCATCTGATAAGGGCAACTACACCTGTATCGTGGAGAACAAGTACGGCAGCATCAACCACACCTACCAGCTGGATGTCGTGGGTGAGAAGCACGGGGCTGGGGGCTCACCCCACATCCTCCTCCTCCTCAGCCTTCCCAAGCAGGAGTGGGTGCTGCACCCTGTAGGGATGGGTGGGTTGTGCTCCCAGGGAAGGGGCTTGCTCCCATCCCCGTGGCCTCCCACCCCCGTGGGCACGTCTGCAGCACAGCAGGCAATGAGCTGGCCAGGCACAAGGTTCACCCCACCCTGTTCTGGGGATTTTTAATTGTGGTGAAAATAATTTCAGTAATTTTCACCGGACAGAAACTTTTTATAATCGCCTTATTAGCCATAATTCCCAGCTGGGAAGGCTGGTCTGAGCAGTTCCACATGTGGAGCTGCTCTAAATGCCAGTAAATGAACCATTAAAAATGTGATTTAATTTGATTACACTGAGCAAACTGAAGGGAACAGTCAGTGAGGTGAACAAAGGGGTTTGTTAATGCTGACTCACCACAGTGGCAGCCACTTTATTAACAGCCAGAGCCCTCCATAGGTTTGTTTGACCTCTGACCCTGCCCAATAGGTGCCGATGTCCCTGTCCCCACACCTGTGTTTCACCTGTCCCCCATCCTGGATGCTCTCACCCCATTGCAGGCAGGCTCCTGGGGAAGGGGACACTAATTCTGCATTGGGTGCGTTGGTGGCCACCTCAGCCAGGGGTCCTGGGCATGGAGGGCTGCAGGGTGCACCCGAGGATGGGCAGCAGGGCACCCCAAACCCATTGTAAGGTGCCCCATTTCCTGGTCCCGCAGAGCGGTCCCCACACCGGCCCATCCTGCAGGCAGGGCTGCCTGCCAACAAGACAGTGGCCCTGGGCAGCAACGTGGAGTTTGTCTGCAAGGTCTACAGTGACCCTCAGCCCCACATCCAGTGGCTGAAGCACATCGAGGTGAACGGCAGCAAGATCGGCCCCGACAACCTGCCCTACGTGCAGATCCTGAAGGTAAAGCCACACACACTGGGTGGTCCCAGCCATGGCCCCAGCTTCCCTGTGCCTGGGGCAGGAGGAGCCACGTGGATGGGCCAGAAGAGTTACCTGGGGCTGGGGACCACCAGCCTGCTGGGCAGGGAGCAGGGTGGGCTGTCGTATGCCAGCTGTGTGCTGGCTCTGTGGTCCCTTCAGAGCCCCAAGGGCACACACCACAGGGCTGGGTGGGCTGTCCTGGGCAGGGAGCACAGCACTGGAGCTGGGAGTTGAGCCCTGGATCATCCCAGTGAGAGCAGCTCCCTCTGCACCCCAGCAGTGCCACTCAGAGGGCACACTGGCCACCAGGCCAGCTGTGGCAAGAGGTCAGACGGGGTGGCCTTTAAAGATCCCTTCCAACACATTCTGTGATTCCATGCAGCCATCCCCAGCTGTGCTCCTGACTGCTGGGAAGCAGCGGGGAGCAGAGTTACACCCCCATTCCTGCCTGCTCCTTCCTCCTGTGACCCCCCTGTGTGCAGCCCCGTCCCTCCCACCCCGCTGTGGGTGTGGGGCGAGCAGCCCCTGAGCTGGCAGAGCCCATGCCAGCCCTCGGGGCGCTGTGGTTGCTGAGCACATCCGTGTGACTCCATGTTGTTGGTCTGTTCCAGCACTCGGGGATTAATAGCTCTGATGCGGAGGTGCTGACCCTGTATAATGTGACAGAGGCCGAGAGCGGAGAGTATGTTTGTAAGGTTTCCAATTATATTGGCGAGGCCAACCAGTCTGCGTGGCTCACAGTCACCAGGCCCCTGGCCACAGGTAATCGGAAGAATGCCTGCCGGTGGAAGACAAAACTCTGGGCTCTCTTGTTTCTGCTGCTTCTGGTGCAACAACCATGGAAAAATACCCGGCGGGGCCGGCTTGGCGCTGTGCTCTGTGTGTGTGTCCCAGTGTCTCTACTGTGTGCTGATGTCTCGTGTCCTGCTGTCTGTCCTGTGTGTTGCCCTCCCCATCATACAGACACCAGAGCTGCCCAGGTACCTGCTGGATCTGGCACCAGTGGGTTTCTGAGGGTGCTGCCAGTCCAGGCACCCCAGACTGGCACAGAGCTGCATCCCCTCTCTGTGCTGCCCTCCTGTCACCATCCTCATCTCTGTCCCATCTCTGTCCTGCCATGCCCATTCTCTCATCCTCCCATGCCTGTCCTTGTGCCTCCCCGTGTCAGCGAGCCAGCCAGCCGGCTCTGCCCGGGCTGATTTCTCCATGCAGCCCATTGCCAGCATGTTTGGATGGGCAGGACACTCCGTTTGGTGAAGGGTTTTAACCGGCATCTCCGTAGCTCCGCCGGGATGAGTGGTCATCCCGAGGGTCTCTCTAGCAGGTCTGCAGTGGTCTCTGTCTGCTCCCCGGGGGTCTGGCAAATGAGACTGGGCTCTCCCTCCTCTCTGGCCTCCTCCCAGAAGATCTCATGTCGTTTGCTTCTCCGTTTTTTGCTTCCATTTTTCCTTCCAGACGGCTGGCGTTAACACGACAGACAAAGAAATGGAAGTCCTTCACTTAAGGAATGTCTCATTTGAGGATGCTGGGGAGTATACATGTTTGGCGGGTAATTCTATTGGGATCTCCCATCACTCTGCATGGTTGACAGTTCTCGAAGGTATATACTCCTCTTCCTCTCCCTTTCCTCCCTCCTTTCCAACGTATGCATTGTGGTCTGGGAGAGAGCACTTCCCGGCCCCTGCCCCCTGGGAGCGGGTCAGCATGGGTGCTGCAGGGCTGCTCTGCAGCTGGAGCAGCATGGGGCAGTGTCCCCCTGGCTCTGTGCCCCCCTCCACCCCAGCTGGGGTCTGCCCCCTGCTCTCTCCCTGGCCCAGGCAATGCATACCTGGGGAACTTAACCAAGGCTTGCTCCACTGGAGTGGGACAGTCCTGCACCCCTGGGCCAGGCCAGGCCAGGCCAGTGCTGCCTGCTCAGGGGGACCAGGGGAGGTTTGGGGGTGCTGGCAGCGCTGCCCTTCCACCTGCCAGGGCCTGGCCTTGCCCTGCAGTGCAGGCCTGTCCAGGGGCTGTGTGTGCTTGCACTGTGGGGATGGCTGCCCCGTCCCCATTGATGCTCCTCAGTATCAATGCATGGACCAAAGCCTGATAACAGCTGTGGGAAAGCTTTTGGGGTGCTGTGTGGTCATTGCTTTCCAGCCAAAACTTTCCCAGTTATCAGCCACTGCTTTGTCAGCCAGGTGTGCTCAGAGGTGGGGCAGGAATCTTCAGCTCCCTCTTACACCTCTCTCTGAGGCTCTGCTCTTTGGGGGTGTCAGGCTGGGGGTGCACAAGGTGCAGTGGCAGCCCCATCCTGCCGGATTCACCATGGACTGCAACACGTGGCTGCGGGCTCTGAGCTGTTCATGGCTCCAACACCACCTCAGCCACCAAGGCAGAGTCTGTGGGTCCCTTCTCCCCACCAGCCCAGGCTCCCACAGCAGGTCATTGCCACTGGAGTGCCACTGGCTGCTCTGTTCTGAGCTCTTCCCAGTCATCACCAGTAAGGCCTGGACTCCCATAGCCCCAGACACTGCTAGACACCCCATTCCATCACACCATGCACAGGGTAACCCCACATCCTGAGGGACCTCCCAAGCACGGGCAGAGCACAGCAGCTGGGACAGAGACCTGTCCCCAGAGGTGCCCGTGGTGCCACATCCCTGTGGGGTGACTCAGGCCCTGTCCCCCCACTTCATGCCTGTCCCAGTTGACCCCATCCCGCCCTGGGTCACCTGCAGAAGGCATTGCTTGGCCGTGGGGATGGTGAGCTGGGGGCTGCTTGCACGCCTTACCTGCAAGGGTGGGTGGGCAGCCCCCAGTCCCTGCTGCACCGACGTCCCCACTGAGCTTGGGGGTGAGCCAGGGGCTCCCCAGTGCCGCTCCCTGGGGCCTGGCAGGTGCTAACAAACACCCTGTTCACGCTGACCCAGCTATTGAAGACACCCCAGCCATGATGACATCTCCCTTCTACCTGGAGATCATCATCTACTGCATCGGAGCCTTCCTCATCTCCTGCATGGTGGTGACCATCATCATCTACAAGCTGAAGAGCACCACCAAGAAGACAGACTTCAACAGCCAGCTGGCCGTGCACAAGCTGGCAAAGAGCATCCCCCTGCGCAGACAGGTAACAGAAAGTAGAGAGGGGGTTTGTTTGCACCTACTGCCTCTCCTGGAGCCCAGCCTTTCCCAGGGCATGTGGGGGAGGAGGGATGGGAAGACCCAGGATCATCTCACCCTGCTGCATGTGCCACCCCCTCCAGCTTGTGCCCACCGGTGGCATGGGATGGGGACTGTCCAGGCTGTGCCTCTGATGGCAGCACAGTGAGCAGGGTGGGGGAGGCTGCACAGCTCCCCCTCACCCCCCCCCTTGACAGGGCTCATGAGGAGAACCAGGAGGATTTACAACAGTTTAAGGTTTGAGCAGAGCGTGGTACACACTGAGGAGATGGGAGAGCTCCCAGGCTGTGCATTTTGGGCCACAGCATAAAGGAGACTAATTAAAAACTCCACAGAGGGGAGCAGCATTGCCGTGCACACAGGCAGGGTGGGCAGGGGGCTGGATTTACAACAGTTTAAGGTTTGAGCAGAGCGTGGTACACACTGAGGAGATGGGAGAGCTCCCAGGCTGTGCATTTTGGGCCACAGCATGAAGGAGACGAATTAAAAACTCCACAGAGGGGAGCAGCATTGCCGTGCACACAGGCAGGGTGGGCAGGGGGCTGGATTTACAACAGTTTAAGGTTTGAGCAGAGTGTGGTACACACTGAGGAGATGGGAGAGCTCCCAGGCTGTGCATTTTGGGCCACAGCATGAAGGAGACGAATTAAAAATTCCACAGAGGGGAGCAGCATTGCCGTGCACACAGGCAGGGTGGGCAGGGGGCTGTGGGCAGGCTGTGAAGGCTCCCATCACCATCTCCCCCTCCGGGGCAGCCAGCCACGGGCCTGGGCACTGCGTGAAGGTAACCCACGGCCCCACTGCAGGTGTCAGCCGACTCCAGCTCCTCCATGAACTCGGGTGTGATGCTGGTGAGGCCCTCACGCCTCTCCTCCAGTGGCACCCCCATGCTGGCCGGCGTCTCCGAGTATGAGCTCCCCGAGGACCCGCGCTGGGAGCTGCCCCGGGACAGGTGAGCTCCAGCCCTGGGAGCTGGGGGAGGAGGGTGGTGTTGTGTGAACATATTATAAGTTTCCCTGCATGCAGGCCTGCAGAAAAATTCTTCCCATGGGAAAGCATCTTCTTACTCTGTACAGATCTTATAAACAAATCTCTGAGCTGTGTTTCANCCCTGTTCACGCTGACCCAGCTATTGAAGACACCCCAGCCATGATGACATCTCCCTTCTACCTGGAGATCATCATCTACTGCATCGGAGCCTTCCTCATCTCCTGCATGGTGGTGACCATCATCATCTACAAGCTGAAGAGCACCACCAAGAAGACAGACTTCAACAGCCAGCTGGCCGTGCACAAGCTGGCAAAGAGCATCCCCCTGCGCAGACAGGTAACAGAAAGTAGAGAGGGGGTTTGTTTGCACCTACTGCCTCTCCTGGAGCCCAGCCTTTCCCAGGGCATGTGGGGGAGGAGGGATGGGAAGACCCAGGATCATCTCACCCTGCTGCATGTGCCACCCCCTCCAGCTTGTGCCCACCGGTGGCATGGGATGGGGACTGTCCAGGCTGTGCCTCTGATGGCAGCACAGTGAGCAGGGTGGGGGAGGCTGCACAGCTCCCCCTCACCCCCCCCCTTGACAGGGCTCATGAGGAGANCAGCCACGGGCCTGGGCACTGCGTGAAGGTAACCCACGGCCCCACTGCAGGTGTCAGCCGACTCCAGCTCCTCCATGAACTCGGGTGTGATGCTGGTGAGGCCCTCACGCCTCTCCTCCAGTGGCACCCCCATGCTGGCCGGCGTCTCCGAGTATGAGCTCCCCGAGGACCCGCGCTGGGAGCTGCCCCGGGACAGGTGAGCTCCAGCCCTGGGAGCTGGGGGAGGAGGGTGGTGTTGTGTGAACATATTATAAGTTTCCCTGCATGCAGGCCTGCAGAAAAATTCTTCCCATGGGAAAGCATCTTCTTACTCTGTACAGATCTTATAAACAAATCTCTGAGCTGTGTTTCAAGGACAGAGATTTTCTCTACCTGTCTCCTGATAATAGGAGATGGGGGTTTTTCTTCCTTTCAACCTATGAGGTAAAAAGTTGTTATCTCTGATTGTGTGAGCTATTCTGGCATTCCTAGTATGGAACTGGAAGCAGCAGCTTCAATGCTCCGGACTGGGCAAATAATAGCCCCAATCCTTTAAATTATAAAGTGATGTTAATAAACTATATTTAACCTTCTGATATTATTGCTAAGAGTCCTTTGTCACTGCACGGACCACGGCAATAAAAGGGTGGTGCTGATGCTGGGACTCACCTGCTGCCCCTGCTTCGGGGTCTTCCCCCACCAGGCTGATCCTGGGCAAGCCTCTGGGAGAAGGGTGCTTTGGCCAGGTGGTGCTGGCAGAAGCCATCGGCCTCGACAAGGACAAGCCCAACCGTGTGACCAAGGTGGCAGTGAAGATGCTCAAGTGTAAGTGGCAGCAAGAAGGGTGGTCCTGGCATGATGCCACAGCCCTGGCAGGGGTCTGTGGTATGCAACCCAGCCTGGCACCCCCTAACTGCTGCCTTCTCCACTTCAGCTGACGCCACAGAGAAGGACTTGTCTGACCTCATCTCTGAGATGGAGATGATGAAGATGATTGGCAAGCACAAGAACATCATCAACCTGCTGGGAGCCTGCACGCAGGATGGTGAGGCTGCACGAGTGGGGTGGAGGTGTCTCCTCTGCCACCCCTCCAGCTGCTGTCCACTGGGAGGGGCTGGCCTGGCTCCCTGCTCAGTGTTCCAGCCCCTCATCACACCATCCCCTCAGGACCCCTCTATGTGATTGTGGAATACGCCAGCAAGGGCAACCTCCGGGAGTACCTGCAGGCACGGCGGCCCCCGGGCATGGAGTACTGCTACAACCCCACCCGTGTCCCCGAGGAGCAGCTCTCCTTCAAGGACCTGGTCTCCTGTGCCTACCAGGTGGCACGGGGCATGGAGTACCTGGCCTCCAAGAAGGTGAGGAGCTGCCAGGAGGCTGTGGTGGGATGGGGAGCCCAGCAGCTGGGTCTGGGGCACTCAGCCTTCCCTCCCCACCCGTCCCATCGTGGGGAACCATCCAGTGGCTCAGAGGACCAGCTGACAGCCCCGTGCTTGGTCAGTGCATCCACAGGGACCTGGCAGCCAGGAACGTGCTGGTGACAGAGGACAACGTGATGAAGATCGCTGACTTCGGGCTGGCCCGTGACATCCACCACATCGATTACTACAAGAAGACAACAAATGTGAGTGGTGTGCCAGGGGTTCTGTGGGTTTGGGATGCTCCAGTCTGTGCTGGGAATGCCACAGGGCTCACCCCTGCCCCAGGTTCCCTCACAGCCATGGAGCCACTGTGGGGTTTTGTGTCTCAGGGTCGCCTGCCAGTCAAGTGGATGGCCCCCGAGGCTCTCTTTGACCGAATCTACACCCACCAGAGTGATGTGTGAGTAGGGCCTGCTGGGGAGATGCATGGATGGGATTTGCCTTGATTTAATGAAATTACCATCAGTGTCAGCCAGCCAAACTTTTTGAATCCAATTTTGAATCCAAATTGTATTTGGTGCTGGGACTCGTTTATCCTGCAAAGTGAATCAAAGCTGTGGATGGTTGTTCCTCCCAGCAAACCAGCCTCTGACCATACTCAAACTGGGGCTCAGCAGGGTGTCAGCACCCCGGTGCCCCAGCGTCTGCCCTGTGTTCCCAGGTGGTCCTTCGGGGTGCTGCTGTGGGAGATTTTCACACTGGGTGGGTCACCCTACCCCGGTGTACCTGTTGAGGAGCTCTTCAAGCTGCTGAAGGAAGGTCACAGGATGGACAAGCCCAGCAACTGCACCAACGAGCTGTGAGTGCAGTGCAAGGATGGGGAACAGGGGTTTGAAGTCTCTGAGTGCCATTTCTGGGCACAGAACATGGGCTGGGGCGTGGAGGATGACAGGCAGATGTTTAGAGTTACAGTCCCAGCAGTTCCCAGCCCTGCATAACCATCAGTCAACCAGATTTGAAATAATCAGCATCTCCCTCCACAGGAGGGAATCCCAGGGTGACCCCAGCACAGGAACCAGCCCAGACTGAGTCCATCCTCCTCCCCAAACATCCCTTGGTCATGAGGGCAGGTGGGAGGGTTTCCCTTCCTTCCACATGGGGGATTACCCTCAATCCCTGGAGAAGCATCTTCATTGGCTGTGGGTCCCAGCCTGGGCACAGGGACACATTCCTGGTGCTTCTCTGCTCCCGTGGGTGGGGGTCCCCAGGTGCTTGCCCCGGGCTGAGCCCCTGCCTGCCCCTGCCCTCCCAGGTACATGATGATGAGGGATTGCTGGCACGCCGTCCCTTCCCAGAGACCCACCTTCAAGCAGCTGGTGGAAGATCTGGACAGGATCGTGGCCATGACCTCCAACCAGGTAGGAGAGGTGGCACTGGTGACACCTGGGTGAGGTGCTCCCCTGGGGGGCTGCCCAGTCCCCTCCTGAGCCTGTCCCTGGGGTTTATCCCTCTCAGGAGTACCTGGACCTCTCCATGCCGCTGGATCAGTATTCTCCTGGCTTCCCAGACACCCGCAGCTCCACCTGCTCCTCGGGAGAGGACTCTGTTTTTTCCCACGACCCGCTCCCGGACGAGCCGTGCCTTCCCAAGTTCCCCCCTCAGCACAGCAATGGTGGACTGAAGCGACACTGAGGGTGGCACTGCCAGGGGTGCCGTGCCATGCTGTGCCACACTGTGCCATGCCCGTGGACGCTGCCTGCACAGCCTGGTTGTGCTGAGCTGTTGCAGAAGGGGTTCAGAGACATCTGTAGCACCTCACGTAACCAAAACCACCCACCTCCTGCCAGCTTCTCCTGTCAGCTCTCCACAGCCCAAAGAGTTCGGGGTTTTTATGGCATTTCCTCCTTTCGTTTTTAAACCTCTTCTCCATGAATTCTGTGCTTGAGTATTCCCACGTGGCTGAGCTGAAATCCTCTCCCGTGGGCAGTGCATGGCCAAAGAGCCAGCCAGGCATCCTGGGATGGCACATCCTGGTAGGGCACAGGGCTGGTCTGCCACTTGGAGAACCTGATAAGCCAGGAGCAGCACCCGGTTCCTGTGGCTGCACAAGGGGGGAGCCTTGGCATTCTGGGAGCCTTGGCGTGCCAGGAACCTCACTGCTGTGCCAGGAGCCTCACCGCTGTGCCAGGAGCCTCACCGCTGTGCCAGGAGCCTCGGCGTGCTGGGACCCTCAGTGCCCTGGGAGCCTCGTGGTGTGAGGCTCCCTCTGTGCCCAGGATGCCCCGGGGCTGGTCCTGCAGCCTGGCAGGGCCAGCAGCTGTGGGCTTTGCTGAGCCACGCCCGGCACATCCAGGGCAGGAGCCCTGCACTGCTCAGAGGCGACCAAACCCGCCTGTGCTAAACCCAGAGTCCCGTGTACATAACGAAAAATATGTATAAATATGAATATATATTTACATGTCTTTTTAAAAAGGGTTGTTACCAGAGATATACCAGTTTGGTAGGAAGGTACTAGTGGCTGGTAGATATCAGTTGCTATAAAAAAAAAAAAGTCATATATTTTGCTATTTTTGCTGTTTTTATTTTTTTAAATTATGTTCTAAACCTATTTCAGTTTAGGTCCCTCGATAAGAATTGC
>VXAX01005453.1:845690-880064 GCA_013399835.1 Leptocoma aspasia | reverse complement strand
CTATTCATTTCTTAAATTTCCACTTTGCCCTGGATTCCAACACCAACACCAGGGAGACAGAATGCAATCACCTATAGATACAGAGTGTGAAAAGGAAAAATTGAAATAATGCCTTTGGAATTATGTCGGACTAAAGGATATGGTAGGGAAATCTACTGTAGGAAACTATCCTGTCTAAAACCCACATGGAAGACTCAAAATGATATTTCATTTTTGTCAACTTGAATATTGGCTGTATGTTCTTTGGTGGACTATTAAAGTGATAAAAATTAAAATTGCATTGATAATTATTCCAATGTGCTATCTATATGGGATATTAAATAGTATATTTAAAAATACTGAAAATACAGATATATGAATGTTCTGACAGACCTAAGAAAATTAACTGAAGGTTAGCAAGGATTTCATCAGAGGGTTCAAAGTAAAAAGACAAAGGGACAGAATTCTTGGGGGGAAAGTGCACTCATTGAGAAGAGCAGGATAAGTATCCAATTCAATTTCTCATCTCCCACTGTTTCAGAAGCTGTAGGTTTCATGAGAATAGCTCAATGCCTACATTATTTAAAAATAAATTGATTGCCATCTGTTCCTTACAGGTGACACTGTCAGGAGTTTCTTTACAAGCAAGAGGTCTAGAAAGCAACCTTTAAAAAAAAAACAAAAGCAGAAATTTCCACAATCCTATGACATTAAAACCGAGGGCTGGCACTAACTATGACAGGAGCACCTGAGAACTACAGACTGGCAATAAAGCTGGTTCTGATTAATTCATTAAAAAAAAAAATATGAAAAAAAGGAATGGTAAGAGCCTTATGCAGGAATGGAAGAGGCAGAAAATAGCATAGCCAGGAGATAAGCCAGGGCATGTGCCAAGGTGTGACATTGTGATGACAGAGCTGTGAGCAGCATCAACAGATGATGGCAAGATCCCCGAACTGGGAGGTCTGAATGGAGATCCACAACAGACATGACCTATCTGTGATGATGTTATTTTTCCACAGTTTAGGAGCTTTTTTTTTTTTCCCCTCCAGTGTGCACTGTTCCCAAGCACACAGTTTTAGGGGAGGCTATAACTGTACTAGGACTGTGGACCAGTTCTAGTGTGTGTGTCTGGACCAGCCTGCTGTTACTGCCTCTTTCTCAAAAGCAGTAGGACTTGCAGGTAGCTAGCCAGGTCATTGGGCTGTTCTGGCTAAAAACCAGTCCTGCCAAGCCTAACAGTCCAGCCCCAGCACTGATGTCCTGGCACAAGGGTGAGGGGGTGACACTCTTCTGCTCCCAGCCATCCCCCTGAGAAGGCAGGCAAAGCCCTTACCCTGGCAGTGTCTCCCCATGTGCAGCTGGGGAGATGCCTGCTGTGGAATTAACATCTGTTTCCTTCATGTGTCTTTGATTAGCCCTTTTCTCTACAGGGATGGCTTTGCAATTTGTACGGAAACACAGAGGGAAAGAACAGGAAATAAATAAGGTATTGGGAATAACCTTCTTGTCATTACAGACATGTCTGTGTGTCCTACTCAGATGCCTGCTTCCAGCAATATTTTATCAACTAAACTGTGATGGTTCATCTGCTAATGATAAGCAGTGCCCTTATTCTTGGTGTCAGAGGTTGCTGGGAACTTTTGTGGAAGTGTGCCTGTTGCATCTAAAATCCAGTGTATTATTAAGCAAAAAAATATTTGGGAGGAAAAATACTGTAAATAGTATATAGTAGTTTAGTATATACTAAACAATATAATTGAACAAAAATTGTATTTTCTTTCTGGATTTTTATTAGCTTGACTTCTCCTAAATTTAATTGTCCTGTCACGCTGTCCTTCACGTAGTTGAAGGACAACGTGAAGCAGTAATGCTGGATGAATCTTGCCTAAGGAAAATCAAGTATGATATTGTTAGCTAACAAGGTAGATGAGCAGTGCCATTGCAAACTCATTACATGTACCAGTAACCATAAGTCAAGGTTCTGCTAAGTGAGTTGGATGAAATGATGAGGGCACAGAGTCAATAACGAGAAGAGGTCAGTGAAAGCAGGGTTATATGAGATACCAGTGCCCATCTTGAATAGCATTCTGTGTCTCATTAGTTTGCACTATGGGACTGCCTCCGGGTGTTCTTTTGGGATTGGGTACAGCCAGAGACTTGCTCAGGAGTTTAGCTGCCTTGCTGCAACTGCTGTTGGGTATTCATTCCATTCTGCTGGCCATGCACTAGTTTTAGGCCAAGATGAAACTCAGTGAAACATTAAGCTACAGATCTGCCTGAACTACGGAGCTGAAGTACTTGCTAGCTCAGTCATAGTCCCAGGGTGGCAAACAGCACTCTGCAGGTGTAAAAGGCTGAACCAAAGCTCTGAGATGAATGCAGATGTGATGGTGCTTGAATATGGACATTGTGGGGCTTCTGAAAAGCCTGATGTAAATGTCAGGTAAGAAAGCTGCTGGAGAGGAGGTGGTGGAGGGATAGACATCCCTCTACCCTATCTTACTCCAGTAAGATAGGGTAAGTTCAGGTCCACAAAGACAATTAAGGGACTGGAACATTTCCTGTGAGGAGTGTCTGAGAGAACTGGGGTGGTTCATCCTGAGGAAGACTTAGGGGTGATCTCATCAATCTGTATAAATACCTGAAGGGAAGGAGTGGAGGAGAGGGAGACAAGCACTTCTCAGCAGTGCCCACTGGTAGAACAAGAGGCAGTGTGCACAAAAATAAAATCTCCTTGCCAGAGCACCTTCTCTGTTGCATCCCACATTCATATTTTTGAACCCTGTTCCCACAAGCTTCTTTTAATATCCTCTAATTCTTGTATTGGAGGACACAATCAACAGTCATGAGCCATCTGTGTTGCTCATCCTCTTGTAGTAATGTCTGTTATTTCCTTTTCCATGATCTCTTCCGTTGGCTGAAGAATCACAGAATAGCCTGGATTTGAAGGGACCTTAATGATCATCTGGTTCCACCTCTCACCATGGGCAGTGATACTTTCCTCTAGAACAGATTGCTTAAAGCCCTGTTATTTTGTATATGAAGTTTCCATGTCCTTGCTGCCTTTCTCTGATTCTTTCCTACTTCTGCTGTATCCTATTTGAGATCAGAAAACTAGGACTACCCAATGTAATTTAAGGCAAAAGCAAATCAGAGGTTTAAACAGTACCACAACCTGCCTTTTTCTTGTTTCTTCTCTAGTTATTTCCCTTTATCAGATGTGCTTTCTTGTCTTGTTCTGAATATTTAAACTAATGATTTCCAAGACCTGACAGAGTTGTGTGATCTAATTTATGAGTAAGTGCTCAAATTTACTTTCTGACTCATAATGTGGTTCATGTACAAGAATATTTTAATGTAATAGCTAAATCTGTGGCTGTTAAGCAGGAGCTACTTCCAATCAGTAGGATGAGGTTTTGCTAAAACAAAGGTTGTGTGGATCAGACATAAAAAGTAGTAGATTGTGGGGCAATGCACAGGAAGGAAAAATACAGGTGCTGCATTGGTCAGTGTGTTTGTGTGGATACACCACTACTGGAGGTCAGCAACTGGCCTGGTTGTCTGACCCCTTTGTCTATTTGTGCTCACCTGGGCTGTCATTTACCTTTTCTTATCACAGCTACAGAGCAGTGGTTCTGGTAAAATGGTGTTTAAACTCAACCTGAGGTACTGTGCTGAAGCAGGGAGCCCATGAAGCATGCTCCAGATACTGTTCAGCTCACTGCAGCCTTGGAGGAGAGAGGTAACACTTTGAGGAAATGACAGAAACTCTCTTTCTTCTCAGTGCTCCCAAATATTTCTTTGTGTCTAGTCTGTCCAGGGTACGTTCTTCTCCCCCCCTTTGCCTTAACTCCTCTGTATCCTGAAGCTGAGCTGCCTCTTACAGAGCCCCTTTTCTCCCTGGTAGGATGGAGCGGAAGCACTGAGCATCTGGACAGGTGGGAAGTGGGATTTCTTGTGGAGGCTCTTGCTTTGAGCTAGTTGAGAGCAACCATGCTGAGAGGTTTACTGTGATTCTTTTGTGAAGCCAGAACCCCCTTAGATCAAGCCATGTTGAGGAACATCCCAAGTCTGAAGCAGGCATTTCACTGCCCTGCTCTGGTGAGATTAGTGTACAGTTACTCTCAGAATTTAGATGGTCCTGTAGAATCTCAGCTGGGCCTCTCGAGAGAAAAGCAGTGCTTGTGCTACTCTTCTTTGGACAACAATACTCAGACATTTTGTTCCCCAAACGTTTGCTTGGAACCCAGCCCTTGAGACCATTGTTGGTTCCAGCCCCCACCATGGCAGGGGGATTGGAACTAGATGATCTCTAAGGTCCCTTCCAACCCAAACCATTTTGTAATTCTATGATGATGATTAATCACGCGCTACTTTTATCTTGCAGTGTGTAGGAAGAAGTTGAAGTGAATGACTATTCTGCAATCACAGTCTGCTGTTTTCTGTGTGAGAGTTTTGTGGATGTGGCCATCTGATAACAGCATAGTGCTTAGAAAAGAGGTATAGCCTTGCTTTTGCACTCTTCCTCTTTCCAGCTCACTTCTTCCCATTTTCTTCAGCAACTGAGCATTATGGTCAAACTAAAAAGCAGTATCTTATCTTGCAAGAAAAATTAACATCTCCAACTGTGTTCAAGTTGACTTTTTTGATCTGCTACACAACATGGCTTAATTCACAGGTGAAATAGCAATACTAGCCCAGAAACAAAGCCTGGCATAACTGTAAGAGGAGGAATGTTCTCAAATATTCTACCATCATTTTTTGCCCTATTTCCCTGTTACATTTTTTAAAATAAGTGGTTTTCTTGTTGCCTGAAACAGCTTTGTGCGTAATTTTACAGTTTACTCATGGTTCTTGTAACTATATGTGCTGTTATTCCTGTGTGATGTTTTTATAGTCATGTAAATACTGTTGGTCCTTAGTGTCTCTTGTTAAGGGTGTCTGGGGAAAACAGATCTGTTACATTTAGAATTGCTCACAAAAGTTTTGTCTGCATGGTTTGACTTGTGGAGAAACTGCTCAGTGTTGTATTTAAAAGCACACCTCCCTGGCAAGGCCTGCATGTGACAGTGTTGTCAAATGTCTGTCCCAGTCTGTGTGGACACCTAATTGTACCTGATAGATGCCAACTGATGGAATGAATTAGTGACTCAAAACATTGATGATGACAGGCATTTGTATCAACTGGACCCATCGGAGCGTGCACATGTGGAAAGGTTCATCTCAGGCTTCCTTATATGTGTCTGAACCTGCCTGCCAGCAGCTGGGGATCTGCACAGGCAGCAGCTGGCTGGCTGTTACTTCCTTACTTGCACTGCTGCTGGAACAGAAATGTGCAGGCTGGAATCCACGATGCTACCGGGGCCCTCGCAGCAGGCACACAGCTGCTGTGGAGCCCTGCTTAGGGGGGTGCCCTTGCCAGATGGAAGGGGGTATTTAGCTGTGTACAGGCAGGCCTCTGGGAAGACAACAGGTAGCCTGGGATCTGCCTGGGGCTCCTTGCCCTATCAAAAAGACATCTGTTTAATCCTGAGTTTCTACGGATTTAGCCATATATGGCTGGCTGGTGGAGGGTCCTGGAGGAATATCGAAGGCTGTCGGCACACGGCTGTGAAGACCGAGCTGGATGAGACAGCAGGCAGCAGCAGCAGCAGCACAATCCCAGCTGAGCCCAGAAATCCACGCTGCCACTTCCAACACTGGCCTTGCTGGGTCCACAGCCCTGGGGCAACCTGTGGGGCACTGCAGGAGTGCCTGTGGCTACCCAGGGATAGTCACAATGCAAGCAGCAGGTCACATGGGGTAGGCTGGGGCACAGGAGAAAGAAAGAGAAGTGCAGGAAGCTTTCAGAAGAGACAGGAAAGCAAAGAATGGAAGTATCTGGTAGCACCAGAGAAGGTTATGAGACTGTGTGTGTTAGGGTCAGTCACATCAAGGTAAAGAGAAGTGGCTGATGTGGGCATGTGAAATGGATTTGCTTTATTAGGAGAAAAGGGAAGATAGAATAAAACAAGGAATGTTTTGTCATCTGAGTGGCCCAGTCAGTTTGACACCAAAATTTTAGCCATAGATTTTCAGGATGCAGATGAAATAGCTCTACTGCAGATGAGTTATCACTAACTCCCTGATTGTAATGATTCATCCACTTCCTTTCAAATTCCATTTTTCCTTCTCATGTGCTCTACAGCCTATTTCCAGAAAGAATATTTATTACACCAGTCTTTATTAGGTAAGTGTTGCTTTTCTTATCCAGCTCTTTTCTTAGCTGATTCTGTTCTGCTTTCCTTTTAACAGGAAGATGAAACAATTACAAATTAGTCTGTCCACGTTGTACCTTTTTTTGCTCCTTTTCCAGAAACATTTAGTAGGTGTGGCCATAGGAGGCAGAATACTGAACTCCTCTGACTGCACGGGGCATTTCTGTAGCTGTAGTTTCCAATGTCCACTATTAGATAATAGCAATGTCATCCTAATATTTTCTCTGTGTAAAGGAATCATGCTTTTGGAGGTGCTCTGACACATCATAAAGCAAATGGAAAAATCCTGTTTGTTACCATTCACA
The DNA here is from genome assembly GCA_013399835.1 of Leptocoma aspasia. Taxonomy (NCBI): domain Eukaryota; kingdom Metazoa; phylum Chordata; class Aves; order Passeriformes; family Nectariniidae; genus Leptocoma; species Leptocoma aspasia. The sequence continues at coordinate 873,520 of VXAX01005453.1, read as the reverse complement.
TTTGTTTGATACCATCTGAAACTGGTAAAAGGATATTAATGGCTTACAGCTTGAAAATTATCCCTAGCAGTGGCTTTTATTTAATCACTCTTATTATTTTCAAAGGCTTGAAAATAATAATAATAATAGTGATTAAAAATAGTGATTAATAGTGATTAATAAGAAACACTCTTATTATTTTCAAAGGCTTGGTTGAATACTTAATTATTAGTGTACAGAGCTCCTCTAAATTTCCATCTGATAATATTCTTCAGTAATATTCTTTAATGTGGAACTTTCAGGTGATGCTAAAATAATAAAAGAGCCCAGCTCCCTCCTTCCTCTTTGCTTTTGTATGTCTCAGCTTACTCTGCTTTCCTGTCTTTGATGAGTCATTGGATTTACTTTGTACTGATACTTTTACATTTCAGGCTGGAGCATCAATTCTGGTTTCCTTGTTTTTGGATCAGAAAAAGCACAGTTTTTTTCCCTGTAGGTATCACTTCATTTTTGTCAGATCAGAGAAACCCTCTTTTCTAAGATGTGATTTCACAGGATGTTGTGTCAGTGGCATGCAGGTGTATCTGGTCACTTTTGAAAATGCTTGATGTTGTTTCCTACTAGTAGTCCAGGTCCCGAAGCAATGTTACTTTATAATTCAGCTGAATATTATAAAAATCTAAAACAGTATAAAATATAACAATCAAGTATGAGAATATAAATGAACATTTCAAATACCAGATTCCCAACTGTACAAATATAAAATCTCTTTTACTCCTTGTCACGGCCATAGGGTGGCACTGGCTATTGCTGAGCATCGATGTATGTCCTAGGAGTAGTACAGCCCAGTATTTCAAGTTTAGCAGAGCATTTTCGGAAACTAGGGATCTGGTTCATTCAGACTGGTCCATGGTTTGTTCAGTCCTGCAAGCAAGTAAAACAGCAACTTTTTCCTGATAACGCTCTGATAGTACCAACTCCAGCTCTCCACCCTCCTCCTCAGCCAACTACTGCCACTTGCAGCAGAGAGACTGGGAAGAGATTTCCTTCTGCACTTTCTCTGACTTCCTTCTCCTGTTCTGCTGCCTGCCTTGCTGCCAGCAAAGGAAAGTATCAGGCAGCTGTGAAGATGAATGTGGTCTCACACCCTGTGGTTTCCTGCTCTGGGTGGTGATCAGTTGCGCTCATGCCTCTTCTCAGTGAATCCATCAGCTGTCAGTGACCCTCCCTCAGCCAGTGTTTCAGCCCTGCCAGTGGAACCACCACAGGAGGAGCAGTGTGTTGGTGTGTTTCCTTTCCTCACCTGCTGCTGCTGCTACTACTTGCATAAGAAGAAAAAAACCCAACCCTTGCATCTTTTTTTTTTTTCCCTTTTCTTACCATGGAGCCAAGCCTACAGAGGTGGACCAAGGATAATTAAATCCAGCAGACTTGGCACAAAACCAAGAAGAAGCTTGAAATTTGAAAGGCATTGTAAAAAATTGGGAAGCATTAACCTCAGATGATTTTTGTGATGATGAGAAGATGAAAGCTGGAAACACGTAACTGAATTATTGTTTGTAGATATGCAGCACTTCTGAAGTTAAATAAGTTCACTGTAGTTAAAGTAGTTAATATTTGCCAGATTAGCTTGAGGCATTTCGATGTAATGTGTAGATAACAGTGGCACAGTGTGCTTACACAGATAAAATGAGACATACTCACATCCAATGCTTTTCACAGAAACACACCGTCAGCACGGTTCCCCTTTAACCTGCAAAATCTTATTTTACTAATACCTTCTACAGATTATGTTGTAACAGTGCAGGAAGTGATTCATTTTATACATACAAATGTAGTTGTACTTCGAAGTGCTTTATCACTTTTTTGTTTCAACTTTACGTACAGCAAGTGGGTAAAACTTCAACAGTGTTTAGCCATATGAATTAGTCCCACGGGCTATGCCCACTGTGGTAGCAGAACTATTTGTCAGCAGAATTTCTTCTCACAGCCCACTCTTATCAGAAGACAGATGCGATTACTTAGCTAAAATGGTATGTGAAAACATATGGTGTTTTGGAGCTGCTTGGTTACTGTGGAGGATAAATAGCTCCTGACCCTAACCAGGATCTTTTCATGAAAAAAGAGCGGTGTCCCTATGCCTTATAAAGGCATGGGCAGGGTTATTCCAGCGCTGAAGAAGGGGCGGTAGCGGGTTCGTGCTGCCGATTTTTTTTTTTTTTCCCCAGCAGCGGTCGCAGGCGAATGAAGAAGTTGAGCTGAAACTGCGAACACTTCATCCCGGCACTTAGCGGCAAAACTCAGTCAAGAGAGGAGGAAGCAGGTCAAATTAAAAAAAAAATAAAATAAAAGAAACCCACTTGGTCATGGGGAAATCAGGTGAGCAAATGCCTTCGTGGAGCTGGCTGTGTGTTCGCACAAAGTCCGTGCCTGGTTTCGTGCTTGGAAAGCGTTGCTACAGCGTTTAGTGGCTTTCCTCGGAGAAGGCTGCTTTCATTTGTGCATGGTACAGCCTGGGAGGAGCTTTCTCTCTGACAAAGGGTTGGATTAAAAAAAAAGAAAAGAAAAGCGACCTCCTTCCTCAGCCTGCACGGTGTAGAGGTAGTTGTATTTCATATGCAGTTTGTATTTTGTAACCTTAAGTACTTCTGCTTTGCTGTAAAAATGACTGTGAATCCTGTAGCTTTAAAGTTATTTTGTGTCTTGCTGACAAAACTTATTAGCCTTGCAGATAAGCAGCAGGATGCTTCGAGGGGGGTAAGCTTTATCACACTTCCTGTCAGAAGGATTTAGATGTAAGATTTCGTTACCATTTAACTGAGGACAACCTTGCTCAGCTCCTAAGTCACTCCCCAGCTGTGCAAATATTCTTTGAGCCTTTCCCTGCTGCCTGTGCTGTCGGTTCTTTCCCCGCTGCTGCTGGCCGTCTGTGTGCCCCGCTCAGTTTGGGCTGGGAGAGACTTCTCCAAAGCTGCCAAGGAGCCAGAGACCTTAAGAAGGGAGTGCTCAGTGCCCCGGGTTTTATCCACCTTTGTCCTGTTAAGGCCATGAGTGAAAAACTGCCCTGAATTTCTGAAACAGCTGTGAAACTGGGTGGGAGTTTTTGTTCTTGTTCTTAGGCCATTGCTTCCGTGACAAATCAGAGCCTGGTGGCATGCTGTCTGTTCCCCCATGTGTGAACAGCACATATGGGGACATGCTCAGCAAAACCTAGTACTTGATTAACTCAAAACTATAGTCCTCTTCAGAGAAACTTAAAGAAAATCTCCGTGTAACATTTTAAAGGGCCTCAGCATGGGTGTATTGGGGTTTTTTTTCTTTATTTTTAAAGGTCAGCTTGCTAGATGAGATCAGAGATGTCTGCAAATGTGACTGTAGAGGGCTTACTGGTATGACACCCAGTCCAGACAAACCACCTGCTTTTTTTTTCTGGCAAAGTCCAGCTGCCAGTGGGTGGGTTTGGCCTCATATCCTGGCAGCTAGATTGTGATAAATAATCCTGTAACAATTTAAATAAGTGTAGTTGCTGTGAAGTATCAAGCTCAGCACTTCCAATGCTAAGAAGTACAAATACTAAATCAGTGTAGTGCCTGTACATTACATTAGCAAAGAACATTGGGCAAAAGCAGTAGAGGCACTCCACTGTGCACCTCCCAATCCCCAAAGGAATAAAAATCTTCTTTTGTTTTAATCCGTGTAAATTGCTAAAACAGTCATAAGGCAATTACTATCTTCATCTTTTTCCTGCATGTTTATTGCTGTGCATTAGTTGATTTTTACAAACTTAGGAACAATGACAGACTAGAAACTTCCTTTGCCAAGGCTTGGGTAATGTTTGCATCCTTGAGTGGTTATACAAATACAGCTTGAGATCTAGGTACATGTTAAGAATGTTTTGTCACTTGTGTCACACTTTTCAAACCAAAGTTAAACTGGGTCCAGGTCTTTTTGCTGTGTGCAATATTTTTAGATGAATCATAAAACTGAGATCCTGTCCTGACAATTGGTTTATTGACTAAATCCCATCTGCCCTTTCTAGTTCACTGAAGTCTTCAAATTCCTGTCTGAGATCATGCAGTGTGGTTTGCCTTTGAATGGGGAGAACAGCTGTTTTACAGAGTACTGCTTCCTCTGTGTTTTGTGTGAAATACAAAATGTGTTCCCGCTCTAGTACTCTTAAGGTGTGGTGCAGACAAATTTCTCTGTACTAGGGTACATGAACATGTAACAGATTGCATGACAGATCTGTCTGACCTCAAAACAGATTCCTTTTTTTGGGTCAGAAAGATTAAGGCAGAGATTACCTGAAAGTTTAATTTAAGGATGCTCTAATTCATGACAGGTGGGGCCACTACTTCAACATAAATGAGCAGTTTCTTTAACTTCTTGGTTTTGGTAAATCTGTCTTGAGGTCTAAATATCCCCACACAAAGAAAACCTGCTATTGGAAATCTCAGTTCTTCAATAAAAACTCTGCAATAATGTAGGATTACTAGTTGTGAGATTGTATTTTAAGCAATGTTCATTCCAAGTGTCAGAGCTAGAGACTTAGCATTGTGTTGTTTCATCGGATAGAGCTGAGTGTTGAAAGCATCGGCGCCTCTGACTCAGCTTTCTTCCCTGGAAGCTGCAGGCTGATGAAACCAGATTCTTACTGAAACTTCCTTGTCAGAGTGAGAAAAATTCCTCCCGTGGTCATAACTCCTGCAAATACTTAAGCCAAACACGGAGACCCCCTCTGCCCTCCCCAGGTCTTCTCTTTTCAAACACCGTTTGGATTAGTGCGGGGTGCAGGGAGCCATCCCCATAGGTCCCAGAGACCTCCAACCAAAACGACAGGGATGAGTATTTCTGCAGGAAAGGAGGGGATGGGGAGCTGGCAGCTCTTCGCTGGCCTGTTGCTGAGGCTGCCATGCTGGCAGTGCGGGGTCCTGCGGGCAGCCCTCGCCCCACGGGGATTATCCATCCCTGCCAGCAGCTGCAGGCGATGCTCAGGAAAGCAGCTGGCTGCGAGCTCCACTCCTCCGCTCTGGAGCACGTGGATTTCTGCTGAGCAGTGGGAGTCTCTGAAAAGGCTGGGATGGTGGTAGGAAAGGCTGCTAAAAGTCTTATTTCTCCCACTTCCCCCCGGGTTCAACCCCCCCTTGCTCCCTACGGGGGAATAGCCCTCTTTATTCTGCCAAGTGAGTGCAGATGGTGTCAAAGTCAAGGTCAGGCTCAGTAAATACTGCTATCATTTTACAGAGTTTGGTTTTCTTTTTATAGTTTGGTTTTATTTTCCTGCTGTTTTTCCTTTTTTTTTCCCCTTCTGCAAATGTGGGTGGGACTCCAGAGAAAGGGCTGGGAGTTACCCACTGCTCTGCATGTTGAGTCAGTACCAGAAAACAAAGAGGGGCTGAGAAAGTGTTTTGACAAAAGGAAAGAGACAGGAACCAGACTCAGTACAATTTTCCATGATGGTTTTAATCTCATTTAGAAGCATGTGCTGTTTTTTAACTCTTAAGATGCACCTTCAGAGTACAGTAAAAAGGACTGTTTTGTTTTCTGCAGAATGAGCTACATCTTCAGCTGAAATGCTGACTTGAACTTCAGCATCCTGGTAAGAGACAGCCATGGCAGGTCATGACAAAAGGACAGGCATACTAGACAAGTGACCTGTTTGCTTTCTGAGAAATTAGATACTCCCAAGCTGCCAAAATGACAAAGAGTTGTGCTGGCTGGTTTTACAGGACTGGCGGGGATAGGGGAGATGGATTGTTCTGAACTGCTAAAAACTGAGCTTTTGCATTTGGTAACATTGGGACATTTGCAGAACTTGCCAACACAAGTTACTGTCTTTTTCTTTACACCAGAACTGAACTGGAGGTATGGTGGGAAAATGACATTTCAAAACCAAAGTTAATTCAATTCATAGCCCCGCACCTCCAGTTTTTGCGTGCAGAAGACATTGATTTCTGGGTTCAAGTTCAATAAGTAGCAGATAAAAAAAAAAAAAAAAAGCCTTCCTGCAATATGTCAGGCTTTGGCAGAATTCTGGGCCAAATTTTTACCTGTCTGTTGAACCATCAGGGTTTTGGTGGGGGAGGAGAATGCAGCAGCCATCCCATGCAGTAGCGGGTTGCTCCTGTCAACTGTTAGATTATATCCTTAGCTCCTCATGTTCAAGGCAGATAAATACCAAAATGAATGGGAAGGGCTCAGGAAGAATAAGATGTGATGGTCTGTAGTACCTGAGATACCGACCAAGGTTTCCCATCTATTGTGTTGTACATAAACCCAAAAAAACCCAANGTTTCCCATCTATTGTGTTGTACATAAACCCAAAAAAACCCAAAAAAACCCAAAAACTGAGCATGAAGAAAGTTTTTTTTTACTGGAAACACACAAACCCTGCATTTTCTGTCAGTACAGTTGGTAGTGTCTGTCTTGCCTGGGTTTGAATTTGCTTCTCTTGCTGCTCTATGTGCAGGAAAAAAAGTATGAGAAAAGTATTTTAACTGTTTTGTTGTTCATTATTTATCTCAACAGGCCAGAAGGCTATGTCAGATCTCTCTTTCTGTAGAGGCTGTGCTGTTCTCTGAAAGATAAATTGGAGCCTATGTCTGTTTGTTTTTACAGGCAGATGTAGGCAAATTCTGCCCAGTCTGTGAAGGTCTGAACAGCAGCCAGAGCTGGGCTGAGTGGCCCTGCAGAGGGGGATGAGGTGAGGCTGTGGGGATGCCCAATCTCCCTGGTGCAGAGCTGGCTGCTGGGCAAGTAGGTGTGAGGAGGTGGGAGGAGTTTGGGGTGTTGTGTAGGAAGACAATAGGGGCCTGTTTAGGCCACTGTAAACATCATTTAACATATCCCTGGAAATGTTCAAGGTCAGGTCAGATGAGGCTCTGAGCAACTGGGTATAGTTGAATGTGTCCCTGCTCATTGCAGGAGGATTGGACTAGATGACCTTCAAAGGTCCCTTTCAATCCAAACCATTCTATTATTCTGTGGTTCTATGAAATAAATACCTTTTTTAAAAAGATTTTTACTTGTGAGAACTGGAGTTTAACCTGTTGAGCAGAGGGATGAAAAACAGGTGATGTAATTGATAGTAAATGTGAGTAAAGAAAGATTTTTGTGCCTTCCTGCCTGGCTTTGGCTACTGGATAGGTGAGTTCACACACATCAGTGATCAGAAGAAATGTGCATGGCCATATTTCCATGCCTCAGGGAGGTACATAAGTAAACATACTTTGAGCATTGCCACAGATATCCTGGATGTCCTTGGCAGAAAAGCAAGGAGGGAGGATATTGGAGCTGATGAGATTAAAGCTAGTTCAGGTATGCCTACTCATGATAGAACATGAATGGTAGAGGTGTAAAATGAAGGAGCATATCCCAGGAGACATGGGATAGTTCTTCTATCTCTCTTTGATTCTTGTTTGCAATATTCTTCACTTTCCAAAGACTTTGGTTGGCACCACACAGCTAGCAGTGCTATGTAAGACGAACTTGGCACTGGGTAAAAACAAGGTTATGTGTGTTGATGTCCATCTACAGAGCATAATAACATGCAGCATCCAAAATATGAATAGAAAAAATTATTCAACCTAAATTCAATTACTTCTTTTCAATTACTCAAAACAACTGATTTCTGTTGTTACTCATTAATGAATATAGCTATGCCTTATTTTCTTCAATAAATTTCTGTAATTATAAACTCTAAGCATATGCAGTGTTGGGGAAAGAAGGGATGGAGAAGATTACATGAATTACTTCTCCTTCATAGTGTGATTCTAGCACATGCAGGTCACTTGTGGCTTTGTATTTGGAAGTGCATGTGCCTTAGGAATTCTGTGGCAGTTGGATTTAAGAATAGAAGGTCTTTCTCATGGGAGAGTCTCCTTAGTCTTTTTAAAAGGGATAGCAGCATACACATATAGCTGCCTACAAATGTTGTCTCTGTGGGTGTGTGGCATGGTTACAATATTCAGGTGTCCTTCCTGGCAGAATAGTAATAAAAACAACGCTTTTGATTGTCTTTCATGCAAAGCCAGGACTGGCTGCTCTGGAGCTATGAGCAGTCAGTTCCAACCTTATGTAACATGAACACTCCATGGAAGTGACTGCTTGCTGTTCTGATTGCTGTCAGTTTGGAGGAGACAGGGGCTACAAGCCAAGGATTTCTCCTCACACCCTTGCCTCCAGTGAAAATGAAAATTTGCTTCTGTCAGTCCTCAAGACCTCAAGACTGCTGATCAGTGCTGCATGTTTTGTAAACGCCTGTATCACAGAAGGCTCTGCTGCCTCTCAGAGCTGTGCAGCCTCCAGTTTACCAGGTGTTCCTTTTTAATCAGGGCAAACAATTCCCTTACTGTTTATAAAAAGCCTTAAGTGAGGAAGTAATCAGCACTGTCTGTTATAGCAAGAATAGGATTTGCAATCAAATAGTGACATGACTAATGTAATTGAAACATTATTGAATTGGCAGCTTCATATTCTCAGGCCACGTGCCCCAAATTGGTTATGGGGGAAAAGAGTGTGGTACATTGTGTGGCACAGGTAATGCTAGGTTATTAAGTTGCCAGTTTGCTGTAGAGCAAGGCCAGATAATAAAATTAGTGGGGTCCTTGTCCATCAGATGCAGTTAACTCAGACATCTCACTGTTGTCCTGAACCTCACCCCAGTGATAAGCAAGTGTGTGAGCAAATTTAGGCAAAACTGGATGCTGAGAAACATCACAGAAACTCCTCCCTGAAGGAGGACCTCCTGAGCTGAAGAGAAAGCTATTTTGAGCAGCAAACATAGGAACGCTCCAGGAAACTACTCCCATTTAAACTACTATCTAATTATAACTCCCAATTCCTTTTACTTCCATCAGCAATACTTTCTGTTCTAAATTTTAGTAAGGTTACAGGATAATTCAGGTTGGAAGGGAAACCATGAACAAGAGATCAACTATTATGATCTCTCTCATAAATGCGTTTTGTATAGGATGGAGACCTTTCCCCTTTATTAAAGTCTTGATTGTGTAAAAGGAGACAAGGAAACCCCACCCAGGATACAATACTTTCTAAACACAGTATGATTTTATCTTTCCTTTCCTCCAGATTTATACATGGTTTCATTTCTTCTGTATATTTCCAAGCAATCAGCCAGTTATGTTGCAGAAAAAGGGAGTTTAATGCTGAGGGAGATCAGTTTTTATGGCTGGAAATGATTCATTAATTGGAGTCAGATCCATTTCCCCAAATGACATATAGCATTAAGGGCCAGTCTTGGAAGATGTTACAGTCCCAAATGGGGGGCAAGAAAGTGCAGTTAAATACGTGGAGAAAGAAATGTGGAACATTCCCTCCCTGTGTAACTGCAGACACCAGCCAGCATGAGACCACCCTGAAGCATTTGTGGCCTCAAACCAAAGTGCTGAGTCAAAGTGCAGCAGAACATGACTGTCTTCTTAACATTTCTCCTATCAGTTAGACATCCATCACTTCTCCATAGAAGGAATGCTATTCTCAGAGTGTGAAAGATTCAGCTAGGGATGGTTTCCAGAGTTACATTTCAGCAGTGGATAAAGATTAATAATAAATGTCAGTTCTCTTAGAAGAGTCTAGATGCAAATGTGGTCTTTAGAAACTGGGATCTCTTTTACTCGAGAATTTTGTTTGTTTCCAGTCGGTGAATATACTTTGAGAAGTTTGTCACAATAGAAATATCAGTTACCTGGGACAGTAACAAAGGACTTTTTTATGTAATTACTTTACAGTTCCCAAAAGCTTCTAATTATCTCTTTCCACAAACCTGTTGGGCATGCTAAAAGCTGTACTTGCTGCATTCTTATTCCATAACCAACTTCTGCTTCTAGGGTAGAGTAAAGCAATTCTGCAGAATCAAGGGAGACTGAAGGTATTTCAGTTTTAAAGCAGAGCTTTAAACTCAGTTTTTAAACAGTTGCTTTATTACCTTTTATGTGTTTTCTATCTACTTTGCATGTGTCTTCTCCATGTATTCTGACACTTGGCTTCTGTTGTGGTTTAGGAATGGTATTCTCCAGTTTAGTGTTCCCACTGAAACCACCCCAAATGATACACTGCTCTCTCAATCCCATCTCTCCCTATGCATGGGTGTCTGGAGAGAACAATTGGAGAATCAAAAAGTAAAGATGTGTTGAGATAAGAACAATTTACTGGAAACAGCAATGAGAAACAATTTACTGTAAACAGGAAGAAAACAAAGAGTAACAGCGACAATATTAATAGAAAAATGTACAAGACAAGGAGAGCAATTCATATGCAAATGCTCACTACCACTCGGAGCCTAAAATACCTAATTGTGCCACACTGCCTTGACATGGAAGAGACCCCTTCCCCCATTCCTGGAAAATGATGAGAGGTAGTATAGAATAATCTTCAGGTCCTAGCTATGCTCCCTCCTGGCTACTGCAAAAATTATCCCTGGCCTGGCTGGAAGCAGGACAGTTTCTTTCTGACAGGGTTCTGGGCCTGAAAGAGTAACATGGAAGTATAACACACAGTGTCCTGTTACTATATGAGCACATTTCTAGTTATTTATTCTTGGGGGAAGTTTGAAAGGTGGGGTCATTATCTCAATTTACCTCTAATGCACACATTGGGTGAAGAGTTTGAGGCCTCTGTCATGGTTCAAAGAGAGATTGAGACAGACATAATGGTACCCTTCTGTGTAGGATTTGGAATGAGGTTTGTTTCATAGTAACATAGGGCAATCTGGGTTGGAAGAGACTGTTGAAGGTTCTCAAATACAACCCCCAGAGCAGGTATATCTTCAACTACATCAGGTTGCTCAGAGCCCCATCCAACCTGACCTTGAATGTTTCCAGGGATGGATTATTCACCACCTTTCTGGGAAGCCTGTGCTAGTGTTTCACCACCCTCATCATAAAAAATTTTTTCCATACATCTAGTCTGAATCTATGTTCTTTTATTTTAAACCTATTACCCCTTGTCCTATCACTACAGGCAATAATAAATTGTCTGCCTCTTTCTTATAAGCCCCCTTTAAGAAGAGACCACAATAAAGTCTCCCTAAAGCTTTGTCTTCTCTAGACTGAACAGTCCCAACTCTCTCTTGTTGATAGCATTATATATTAATTATTTGAAGGCTAAATAGAAAAACTTAAAATTTATGGAAAGTAAAACATTGCCAGTGAAGGCTAATCCATGAACAATAGGACAAAAAGCACTGAGAAGAAACAATACCTCTAGAGATTAATGCAGGGCTCGTTTTTGAGTCACCAGGGTGGATACTTAGGCATAAAAATGTATGCCTGTTTTGCTAGTCATGTGTGTGCTTGCTATAACGTTGTGTGTCCTGAGTGCTGAGTCCTGAGCACTTGTGCTGTGTAGGGATTTGGTGCTTTGTGGAACAATTTGCTGTTATCGTCTTGCAGCTCCACAAGACCAGTGGAGGAGGTGCAGTTGAGATTGCAAAGGCGATGCAGGGCAGCTCGTGTTGTGGAACACAGGTTTGGGTAACTCACCTCTGTTTTGATGCCCAAACTAAGGCAGAAATGGCAGGAGAAGACAGCTCTAACAAAAGGCTGTATGGATTCAGGCATGAAGAGCTCTTCATGCAAGAAAAACTGCATAGTTTGGCACTGTTTAGAGACAGTAAGAATAGAGAAATAGAGTTCTCTGAAAAACAAATGTGATGGGAAAAGGAAACCTAGATTCCTCTGCTTATTTTTCTCCGTCACACAAAGTTGATCAATGAAACTGGAAGTCCAAGAGCATAACAGCTGTAAGGTATGCTCTGTACCACATCATAGCCTAGAAATTCATTGTCACATGCTGCCATTATCTTAGCCAGTGTTCCAGAAGAATAAGAAATAGAGGCAAATAACTGAATATTGAGGAGCAGACAACTGTATCTAATACCTTCAGTTGTTTTACTTATTAAGCTGTGTAATGATTCATGACCAAACTTAACTTTCTGGCAGTAGAAAATAATTTTTTTCTAGCAGCTTAAGCAGCTTAGATGAAGGGAAAGAAGTACTTCTCCACAGCTGTTTGGGAAGCTGTTCCCATTTGGGTGGGAGCCTGAAAACTCCCATTAACTCTCACTTTAAATACCTGGCTTCTCAGTGTATGGAACACTGGTAAAATGGAAAAACTTAACATGCATTCTGAAACAAATCTGAAATATATCTGGCACTTGGGCGTCCCTCTCCACGCATCATCAGGCACGGGAGAAGCTGTACAGAGGGAGGTGGTTAGCACATGAGCTTGAGTCAGAGAAGATAAGCATTTCTATAGCAGCCACCTTTGAGGGAAGGGGAGGATGGAGGTTCTCCAGGAAAAGCATAGCAGTGCCTGTTGCAGCTAGAAGCAATTCAGCTTTGTCCATGACTTGTTACTCTTTGTAAGTCAAAAAGTTAGTACAGAGCTACATGATGCAGTATTTTTGTTAATGTATGGACTGAACACGGATGAAACCTGTATTTCAGTTGACTTTTTTTTTTTTTTAATTAGAATTTCAATTTGATGTTGTCATTGAGAGCAAATGGTTTGGATAGAAACTTCCATACATGCAGGTCAGATTGTTTATCTACTATTCAGTGCTGAGTGGGTGGGATATTAAGTCTAGGTGATAACAGCCACAAGTTTAGCATGGTCTCAAGCAAAAAAAAGTAGTCTGGAGTATGTAATGCAACTTTCAAAGCTGTGTTTTTCAATGTCTTTAATTTGTAGACTGTCTTAACATTTCCTTGCTGGAAACTTGGACCCCCTGGATCAGGGAAAGGAGTGAATTGGATGTAGGCTTGCTTTCCTCAGTGACTTCTGATGGATGCTGTAGAAATTGGCTACCTCTGTAACAGAGCAGATGAGAGTTTAGGACTCTGGCCTAATAGAATCAGTGAGCTGTGAGCAATGGTAACAAGAGTGAAGGGACAGGTTCATTAGCAAAAAGGAGTTTGTGAGCTTGAATACCAGAATGGAGGTGCCTGTTTTTCTGATGATGTGTGACTTGTGATACACAAAATTGAGGGACAACTGAAGAGGAAGAAAGAGGTGGGCAGATGTCACCTTGCTCAACAGGGCTGCTGTGTTATATCAACAAACTAATGTCAAAAAAGTGAGCCTGAAAGCATGTTATGGAGAATATATTAGATATATGTCCACAATGACACTTTGGTCAGGAAAGAGTCAACCCAACTTCAGACTGTGTTCAAAAGATTTAAGGTTCTGCATGAAATTGTAATGGCTTTCTTATGTGAATTAGATACTGAGATTATTTTAGGCTGCTATATTATCCCAGATGCTATTGAGGAAATTGGAGAGAACTCCAAGAACAGCCTAAAGCATGAGAGTGAGCTGGGTAATCACCTCAGGAAAAAGTTCTGAGAGTAAAAAAGTGTGTAAACTGGCAGCTCTATTGTGGGGAGTGTCATCATTACAAACAGCAGAAGAGAATAATGCTAATACAGCAGAGAATGATTTATTTTAGTTGTCAGGATCAAGTAGTGAGAGGAAGTTGAGAAATCTAAGGTTAATAACAGGAAACACTTTCTAGTCATAGGATCTGTTTGGGTTTCTGAAGTGTCTTACGAGGAAAATTATGGTAGTCATGCTAATTGGGGTATTCAGAAATGAAGCTGATGAATCATTAATAAATATAAAACCCCATGCCACAGTAGTTGTTTCTTTCCTTACCACTTGCTGTTTGTGAACATTTATTTGTCTTGAGCCAAATAAAGGTGCATTTTGAGATTTCTATGAATTTATACTATAAAATGAATTAGAAGAATGGTGCATGTTTTCAAGTACTTGCAGAGGTCTAAACATTTTAGTATTTTCATTCTCTTTAGGTGGTGCCCTGACTAATACAGACACTTCTTGCACAGGGGGACAATCATTTACATTTTTAATACATCTCCTTGAAGGACTTATTTGTTGCTTACTCTGAGATTGGAATGGTGATACAGTGCACTGATAGCTTAAAATGAAAGTCAGTCAAACTGATTTCTATTTTAAACTGACAAACTGATTGACTAACCTTAAATCACCTTGCTATTGGGGAAAGCAGTGATGAGCACAGTTTTCTTCAACCTTTGGTGAGTCTGTAGCTTCTCAATGGGAGTGTCTGAGTTTGTTTCTGGATGGAAGTCATTAGTGGTTCATTCCATCCTGCTGCCAGGTAATGAGGGTGGTACTCTTGTGTTCTTCTGTCCAGCCTGCACTAGGGCTTAGGTACAGGGTATCCTTTTTCTGTCTTCACCAATGTTTGTTTTTGACAGACCTTTCCAATTTTTTTAATGTGATTTCAGCTTCCAAACAATTTGCTGAAGAAGTCTTGAAAGTACACAATGACTACAGGAAGAAACATGGAGTCCCCCCATTAAAACTCTGCAAGAAGTTAAACAGAGGAGCCCAACAGTGAGTTCAGTCCTTTCTTTTCTCTAATGAGATTTGTGGCACTTTTATCTGTTAGGTTTGACTGTGTTTACTGCAAAGATATTTGCATTTTGACATGCTGATAACCAGTGAAGACTTACTGAGTATAAAGTGAGGGACTCTACTCTTTCATCCCCTTTTTTTCCATCACATAGCAGTAGCTGGTCACATGGACACTTCTGTGGTCACAACCGTACAAATCTTTCTTGGAGCCTTTTTCAGATGTGGACTACATCTGTCTGCACTGGTAGGTGTCCTCTGCAGAGGACAGTTGTCTAAAACATGCTTCACCACCACTTCTGTCAGATGAGGGATTGTCATCTGCAGGAGAATATCTACTCCTGCTGAAACAGTGAGAAAAGAACTTTTTCATGGTAAGAAGTGGTGACTGGTCTAAGATTGGTGGAATCAGGAGAAAGTGATTTCAGATTAATTTATCTGTCTCCCAGCCCCAAAAGTAAAAGTATTGTATGTTCTCTGTTCTGTCAGGAAGGAAACATCTTGCCTCTACTCCAGTGCTGAAGACTGTACAACTTCTGCTCAGTCTAACATACAGTGAATATATCTTCCTGGTCTCTGACTTGAGTCTTCCTTACAGAAATTTGAGTCCAATACTGCTTGTCCTCTTTACTGTAGTTACGATAACCAGATTCATTCCCTTCTCTTTACAGCAATCTTTTTCAAGAAGTAGATTTAAAAATCTTCAATGTTTTTTCATGCTGATCCTCACAGTACAAAGGAGATAAGGAGTAAATGCTGATTAAACTATTCAGAAGATAAATGGTACTAAACAGTGGACAGTTTGATCCCTACTCTAGACATAAGATCTCCTCCAATTCGCTTTCTACCATAACCGTGCAGATTTCTCTGTGCTGGGTGATTGGGAGACAGAGATGCTGTATTCTTTCCAGAATCTGATTTATTGTCCCAGCATGATGGGACACAGATGTCACACAGATGAACTGGCTCCTAACTCCTAGATTTCTCCCAGGTGTTGTGCTGTGCAACACACCATGTAAATGGCATGTGGACATGACCTCTGGCAGTAAGAAAAATCTTGGCATTTTCACTTTTTCTTTCTTTTTTTTTTTTTCCCTCCTTGACACACCATTATAACTGGATGCAGTATTTCTAAGATATGGAATGCCAGTGACTCATTTACCAACCTTGTAATCTGCTGGGACTTTCCTTCTGTTCTTCTAAGGGCTTTTTTTTTTGTTGTTTCTGTTTTTCATGCTCACAGTGAGGAAGAGATTTCAAAACTTGTCAATAGCACTTGCTGGGTCTCAGAATTGCAACACTCGGTTTGAACAAGTCGGCTTGTGTGAATAGTTCAGATTATTCTATCAAATATGCATTGCTCCACATTTATCTCTAAGTGTGCTGTTGCCCTTGCTGGGTATTTTTAGATCCTTCAGAAATTCCTCACAGCCCTCTTTGGTCTCAGCTGATGCCCTGCTGCAATGAACAGCAATAGGAAACTTCTCTTTGGTGGAGATTTGTAACTTGTAAGAATTAAAAGACGTGTTCAGAGACGGGTAAAACTGGTTGATAGTAAGAGCTAGAAATGTTTTGGTCTGAATAAAATACATGAAATTTAAGGAATCTCATATTTGTCAAGACAGATTTTGCATATTCTTAAATTAAAAGAAGAACTTCACCTTTATTTTGGGTATATCCTATATATACCTTTGTTGGTATGTATTTGGTATATCTCTGGGTACTTTCCTGTGCTTCTCTACCTGTGTTGAAAGTGGTATGTTTCCTACTATTTTCAGGTCCAGTTATTGTGACAGGTGAACTGACTATTGGATCCCTGCTTTAACATGAGATGAGTCAGCCTCAGCAGGTGTCTGTTTATCTCTGACTGAAATGAAGCATAGGGTGATGATCTCAGATGAAAATCTCATGCTTTCAACTGCCTGAGCTGGAGTGGATTAATCACCCTTTGTCTCAAATCCCTGGCAGCTTCATCCATCTGCAATGTGTACTTTGTCCCAGTCCTGCCTCTCACTTGGGATATGAGGATCCTGAGAAAAATTGCAGGACTGTAGAGATAGCATCTAAGGACCCTCTAGTCCAGGATCTAACAAACTGACAAGTGACAAGTTTTCATTATTTCTAAATTAATGGATATTGCTAAATACTCTTCTTTTTGTTTTGGTGGGAGGATTAGTGCAGAAGGAAATTAGAACTTAATGACTGAAGTACTAGCTCGGGTCAAAATCTTCATCTGGACAAAATTCATGTCTCTGGCAGATGCCAGTAACTCATGATTAGGGAAGGATTAGGAGGACAAAACAAATGTGATCCTTCCCCCATTATCTTCTCCTGGAAATTACAGATTTATCCTGAAAATTATGGTTTTCCTAAGCAGTAAGTTGTATCCTCATTTATTTGCTTCTGTTGTTTAATATGCTGTGAAGATTCCTCCCCACATCCATACACTGTGAATTTGCCTCTCTCTTTTTCAAACTCACATCTGCTTTGGTGCCTGCATTGTTCTGTTGTGATGACTTCTACTGCACAGTGTGGAAGAAGTGCTTTGTCTCACTTGAATTTTAAATCTATGACCTGATGACTCTCTGTGTTGCCGCTATAAGAAATAACAAATGTTTTTTCCAATTTCCCTGTCTCTATACTGAAGCCTTTCCAATGTTGAGTAGAATAATTGTTTTACCCATGATGTTCTTCTTAACCTTATTGTTCTGAGAAAATAAAATACATCCCACATTTGGACACATGTCACATTCTATAGAAACAGTGCTGCTTATCTCTGTGTTGGTTTACACAGTTGTTGCCTCAGAGTCCCCATGTGATCCCCTTCTCGTCCATCTTGTTGCCTGGTACATTGCTCTTTTTTTTGCATTTGACTTTTTTTCTTTCATTTGTAAATGTAGGGGGTTTACGCTTGCTTTGACTGAATTCCCACTTCTGTTTTTTTTCCAGTCTCACTGAGAATATTTAATTTACTCCTGTCAGGGACCTAGAAATGCCAGGAAGTGACACCTGTAGCAATTGCTGTAGGTACTTCCCTTTCCACCAGCAGCTGTAGCTAAGGATGGCCATTAGATTTCCAGGTGCTGGTTAAAATGTGGTGCAAGGGGATCTGCCCTTTGGTTTCTTCTAGGCCCTTCAAAGAATTTATACAGATGCTCATTAAAGACAGAGAAAATGTGTTTTTGTTTTGCCTAACTCATTGGCAACCTTAAAGCATCTCTAGCTTCAGGGCTTTGCAACTTGACTTAAACCCGTCCTCTTCCAGCACAATTCCTTGCTTGCATATCCTTCTCTTCCTCCTGTTCCTCCTCCTTTCTGCTCATTGCACCTGTGGTCCCTGACCCAATGTGTGGATTCCTTTGCTAGGTATGCAGAAGAACTGGCTACCACGAGGGTCCTCAAGCACAGCTCCGAGTCTGCTAATGGGAATTGTGGAGAAAACCTAGCATGGGCATCCTATGACCAATCAGGTGAGCTCTCTTCTCTTGTTGTCTCACAGACACTGATAAATGCCTTATCTCAAGTACTTTGGGGTCAGACCATCTGGTTGCAAGAGTGCTGGAGTTTCCTCTACTTCAAAAATATATCCAGCATAGCCCAGCCCAGGCTCCCTGGAGACAGGCTGGTGGTTTGCAGTCACCTATGTGTCCTGAGAGCAAGAAGCATATGTGGGCACAGAGGGAGTTAAGGGGTTGTGGTGATGTGTTCTGTCCCTTTGGAGGCAGGACATAGGCTGCTCTGTATGTCCCTGCTGTGGAGCTGTCTTTAGTGGCACTTGTGTGTCCATGCAGGAGAGAAGGAAGCCGACAATGCTCCCTGCTTCACCTTTATCCTTAGTTTGTCCCAGCCAAAGAGAGGTCTGCCCACAGCTGTGCTGAAAAGTGGAAGTGGAAAAATGTCTCTTGCACACTGCACAGCAGTTCCTGTTTGTGGGGGCAAAAGCAGGGGACAGGACACCAAAGTGACAGTGGCTAATGTCCTTCTACTAATATCTTCCACTCTGTCAGCAAACAGGCTTTAAGCCCTTTTTCATGATTACATTTTTGAAGACTATTTTGCTCCATGTATTTTCTGATTGTAAATGCAATATGTAACTAGGAGCCTTTGGTTTGGGTGCCCCAGGAGCTGAATTTTGGTCAGGCTGACAGCCTGTAGTGAGCCCTCAGCTGGAGAGAGATTCAGCAGGCTCTTCCCTCCTGCCTCCTTCCAGTGAGCAGGGCTCATGCCTCAGCCTGCTGGGACAGCAGGTGGGATGTATTAAAAGTGACCACTTGCTTTCTTTCTTCCAATCTACCCCTGGAATTTCCAGCACAGTCCCAAAGAAACAGAAGTTCATTTCTGTAGGCTGGAGGCTCTGTTTGAAGGACCTGGAAATTTTAGTGAATTTTAATCCCAGGGATGCTGTTTGGTTCCTCTTCAAAGTGCCAACTCTAGTCCCAATTTTCGCATTGAAAAAGAAACCCATGGTGGAAAAACAGAATTTGATCTGCTCATATTTGGCATTCTGTCCTTTGCAAGGGTGTGAGGAAAGGATTCGGAGCAGCATGGGAAAACACTGATGTAGGGCAGAGTTTGCATAGTGGCTATGACTCACTGAGTGAGTTTAGTTCTTTCTTCTTGTTTGTGTTACTGGCCTGTGCTCCTTCCCTTGAGGTTAAAGTCACAGAATTCCCATTTAGAGAGCTGGAAACATAACACACACACAAATCCTTCTACATAACGTCTGTCTTTTCTCTGGATCCGGTCTGTGTTCTTCAATGCACAGTTTCCATATATAACTTTCCACTTTTGAGAAGTTTTGCTGTTTTTTTATCCACAGGATTAAATATCATGTTGAGAAAATTAAGCTACATCCTCTTTTGTTCTGTGAAACATTTCTACATTTCCAGTGCAGCAGGATCACTCAAAGTACCAGAATGAGAAAGCTAGCTCTTCAAAGGAAGTTATTTTCTCATCTAGGCTTAGTCTTCACCTCTGTGGAGTTGCTTCATTCTTCCTCTTTTTCTCATATAGTTCCCTCCGGATAGTTAATTTGTACCCTGCTCAATGAGGCTGAAATTTGGATTAAGACATCCATTCAGGGGCTTAACAAAGGCAGGCAGTGTCTTCTGGTTTCTTTCCCAGATAAAGCAAGACTCAATAAACCTCTAGAATACTCTGTATTCTTCTCAAAAAGTGATGCTGTTGTTTATTTTGGCTCTTGCTGAGTTCTGTAATAATGCCGGAAGATGCATTTCTTGTTTCAGGGAAGATTTAAGCTTTCAACTATAAAGCCTTCTAATATGACTCCTCTCCTGGTACATGAATACCTCGAATTCTATTCAGGATTTTAGAGTTACATAGCCTAAAGCTGTTGCTAGAAATATGTTTATCCCTGTAATCCAAGAAATAGTTGACAGCTGTTTCCTCCCTCCAGTCCTGCAGGAACTGCTCTGTGGCAGACTTTTCTTTGTGTTCAAATAAGTGAGCTGTCATCTGCCACTAATGCAAGAGACAGCAGCCTGCCTTGGCAGCTGTGCTATGTCAGGCTTCTCAGGATGCCTCATCTCATTTCTCTTGTGTTGGGGGGCTGAAGGAAAGCACTGGATGTCTGAATTCTGTTTGGGATGGCTGGTGTGGCTGAGATGAACATGCCCTGTTGCTGCTGGAAACACTGCAGCTTATGAACTCTAGAGAGTTCGTAAGAGAAATCCACAGTCAGCTGTCCCCCAAATCTGTCATGGGAGGAATCTGGGTCTCCTAAGGTTGGGGCTAGTGTGTAGAACAGCACAAGCACTTTCTGTCCAAGCCCTGGAGGAGTGTGCTCTGACTGAAAGCCTCCCTTGATGTATCTCTTGCTGTCTAACACCAGGCTCATACAATACTGTTAAATAAAGTAAAATAAAATAGTGGAAGTGTTGATACTCTGAGTGTAGTTTACAGCAGTGCAAAGAGGAAGTGTGATAAAAAAGCTATTTTCAACAAAACATTGAAAAGCAATCAAAACAGACCCTAAGTATGACTGCATAATTTATTCCATAATACATTTAAATGGAAATATTGTGGTTAGTTTTCTGAACCAGTAAGTCTGAGGATGCAAGCTGCTGCTGAAGCAGGTAGGCTCAGTGCACTCCTGACCCTTGTGCTGTTTTCTCTCTGGAAGCCTGGAGGTCACTGGGTTCAAAACAGGGGTTTTCCTTAGTCCCCTGTGTGCCAGCTGTCACTTTCAACACTGGTTTGGCTTGTGTCCCACCAGGGCACTGTTTAGTGCTCCACAAAGGGCAAAGAATCAGAAGAAAAGCATTTCAGAGAAAAGAGAGACTGTTCAATCACTAGGTACCTACCTGTCTTCTCACATGGTAATAACTTCCACATTGGATTCCCCCTCACTTCCTGTGCCATGTGACAGATACAATTTATTCCCTTCACTTACAGGACACTTCTTTAACATGATTTCAAGACAGAGTTTGTCAAAAGTTGCCTAGTCCTTTGGTGACCTTCTCTTTTGCTGAAAAAAGTCAGTCTTTACTTTCTCCCAGCTTATGAGGCCATGACTCTTTTAATTCAAGGATGATGATGGCAATGCTATATAATGAAAACTTGATCCTGCATGTGAAAAATGGAGAATAGTGATCAGCTTCTCAGTTTTAACTGCTTGCCTCAGTCAGTTGAAAGCTTTCATCCTTGAAATCTGGGAATCAACACATGATAGACTGTGCTGCCCAACTATGCTCATTGTCTTTCAGGTACAGGATTGAGGCAGTCTTACCTGATGCCATTGCTATCTCCCTTGAAGTAAAAAGCAAACAATTTTTCAAATTATAGTATTCTTTAAATTAAAAGCAAATTAATTATGAAGATATATTGTGTGTCACGTGCAGCCTAGGCACACTTCTGAGAGCTACAGTAAGCAGAGTAGGGGTGACTTTCTCTTTAAATACTGTTTATACTATATCACACTGATACATTAAGAGAGGGAATAAAAAGCTGGCAGCAGTGAAAATGCAGTCCTACATCTGCTAAAATCCTGCTTGTGTAGTATAGTCACTTCAACACTTGTACACAGAAAATACATGGGCTTCATAAGGCCTGATATGTCAGCAGTCACTTTCTGTACTTCTGTTACACCCAGCTTACCACAAACCCATCTAAATCCTTCATAGCTATGAAATCTAGAGTGGGACAGGATGATCTGATTGGTTTGTTGTGTGGTTTTTTACTATGTGCTTTTTCTTTTCCCCTTGTATTGCATAAAAGTCACTATTTACACTTTCTTTTAGCCTTCATTTTAGTTTTAGTATGAGTAAGAAATGAACAAATAAATGTGTGTTACATACTTCAACCATAATACAGGTCTACTGCGTTTGTTTTTCTGGTGCAATGAGAGCAGGAAAAGAAGAAACCAATTGTTATTCCTGAAACTTTTACTTTGGGAGACAAGAGATGTTTTGTTACCTTTTTATGTAGAAAAAATTATTTACTCTACTAAGCACTATTCTAAATGAGCAGTGTGGCATATAAGTTCATAGTACTTCTAGTTCACAAACCTCTCTAGAGATAGCATTTCATTGAATATTTGCTTATCAGCTAGGGCTCTGACAGCCAGCTTGCCAGGCTAACAGCATCATCCTTTTAGCTGACTTCAGTCATAACAAACTGAAGTTTAAAGAAGTTAACACAGTGTCTGACTTCTAGAAGTGTGCGAGTTTAAGACTTTTTGCTGCAAAATAGCAAAGCATGACTCATTTCTCTTCTGCAGCCAACAGTCCACCAGGGGACCAGCATTCTTCATGATGGCAGGTTTAACAGCTTTGGCAGCTTGCTTTGAAATCTCTTGGCCTTGTGTGGAGGATACATCCTGGAATACTAAGCAAAAATTTAATTATTGAGGTTGCTCAGGGAAAACCTGACCCCTCTCATCCCCCCCCTGGTGTTTGACAGAAGAATTTCCTAACAGCCGGTAATGGAAAACAAGTAACATTTGACATTTGTCTGCATTGCATCTGCAGATTCTGCTCTGAGCTACATCCCTGGCCATAGTCGTAGTCCTTACACAGCTGTTGTCAGGGAAAGCCTTGGATGGGAGGAGATGATGCTGGACACACAGGCTTCCACACAGAAGCAACTCCTAAGTATGAATATTTGAGGTTTCTGTAGTACCCCAGATTGTAGTGCCTCAAAATGGACCTTCACAATGTGAAGTGCTAGGTAGAAACCACTAAAAATAAATGCGCTCAGAAATCAGAAATATTCAATGCTGGTGAGAACATGGGAAACTAAACTACATCAGGAATTTAATTTTTCTTTTGTTTACCTGGAGCTGGAAGGAGTAAACATCCACAGGTGTGGCCTTTTGCTTAGAAAACCTGGCACACTTAGGCATTTTCAAAAACATTTCAAGAGGAAGAAGCTTGTGAAAGCCGTATGTATAAGCCTGATGACAGGAGCACTTTTCCAAGATGAGGGAGATGTGTCTTCATTACCTTCCAAGCTGAAAGCCACAGAAGATCTTACTGGCCAGGCTGTAAGTGAGCTACACTTTTGTGTTGATGTCCTGATTCTGCAGCACATTTCTTTTGTCTTTCAGGAAAAGATGTGGCTGACAGATGGTACAGTGAAATAAAAAATTACAGCTTTCAAAACCCAGGGTTTTCTTCTAGGACAGGTAAGTTAAGACTGGGAACTGTCTCTTCAAAAATGAAACTTCTACTATTATGCTAAAAACTGACAAAAGTGTAAAAAACCCTAAGAAATTCGAAAATAAGCAAATTTTGTAGGGTTTTTTTAGTACTGCATTTTTCCTCTGACTTGACGTTTTGAACAGGCATCTTATTTTTAAGGCAAATTAATTTGTAATAAATACTGAATTGGAATCACATAGGAATCTGACTAAATGTCCTGTGTTGTTTACATTGACATGTGACTTCTGCTGAATTATATCACTCCACTCACAGACATCACTTCAGCTAAAATTTGGAGACTGGGAACAGGTCTTTGGCTGCATATTGACAATCTAGCAAAATGAATTTGAGAATGTTGTTCCTCAAATAATGCTCAGAGGTACCTGACCTTGTTTCAGGTTAAGAAAATCATGCTTTTCTCCCTGATTTTGGGATTTGCCTATGCATAGTGGGAACAACAATGTAGGGGTGGCTATTAAATTAGGCAGAAAAAGCCACAAAAACAGTGGGGTTTTTGAAGAGTTGCACATGCAAACACATGGGGGAGGATGAGGCAGTTAAAGCAAATGAATAATAGTCACTCCCAGAGCTGCTGATCACACTGCAGGGAGTACAGACTGTGATGTCTTTGTCAAATTTTACATCAGATACTTATCAAGCTGCTTGTTTCACAATTCTCCTGCTACATGTACTTTTTTGGATATAGAACATGGAAATGGGAATAGTAGTATGAAAACAGATCAGGTTAGGAGTTTTCAAGACAAAATGCTGGAGGTAGGATTCCTTTTCATGTCCTTAGCTTGTTCTCATGTTAGACAAAGAAGCAGCTGTGTATTGTTCTTTTTTCCCACAGCACCTCACATGTTAAAGGAAATGCTACAGATTTAGTAGCTAAAGGGAAAGTTTACACTTCTCTCTCTTTCTTCAGGTCACTTTACAGCAATGGTTTGGAAGAACACAAAAAAGATGGGAGTTGGAAAGGCATCTGCTAGTGATGGCTCAACGTTTGTGGTGGCTAGATATGATCCAGCTGGAAATGTAGTAAATCCAGGCTATTATGAAGAAAATGTTCTTCCTCCAAGAAAATAACTGTGTTTTTTTTAAGGTAGTCTTATTGCTTAATGACAAGTGAACCTGGATTTGGACCTAACAGTGTTGAAATGAAGCCCAATTCAATGAAATCTCCTGTTTGATGCTGCTGTTCATGTCTCAGTATGGAGGAAGCAATTACGTGTTGCTTGAGTCAATCTGCACATCAGGCCCCTGCTGTTTCTGAGGGGACCTCAATTTATTTGAGGATGAACTATAGGCAGCATTTCTGAAGGATATAATGGGTAAGATTTTTTT
Organism: Leptocoma aspasia; assembly: GCA_013399835.1. Taxonomy (NCBI): domain Eukaryota; kingdom Metazoa; phylum Chordata; class Aves; order Passeriformes; family Nectariniidae; genus Leptocoma; species Leptocoma aspasia. The sequence continues at coordinate 849,122 of VXAX01005453.1, read as the reverse complement.
TTTTTTAAGTGTTTGCATGAACTCTGTGTCAGCATGTGAGTAAGCACATGTTGGATGTCTATTTTTTTAAACAAACAAATGTATAGCTTTCTGTAAACTGAAGATACCAGCTTGTAATTATGTTATGTACTCCCAGCTGTCCAGTATTTTTTAATAACTGTACCTTTGTTGCTCTGTCTTTACCTCCTGTTGTTGTGAGACCTACTCTCTGCAGATAGAACACATGCAAAACTTCCTGTATGAAAGGTACATGTGTAAAATGTAGTGGAATTCAGACCTGTGTGTTTTTAATTAAGAGGATCTTGCAGACACTAAAAGGCTGCTGGCAAAACTGTAGCCATCAAGCAAGCTGTAACTAGCGCATGAACTTAAAAAAACCCTAAATTTTAAAATCCCATTTTAGATGCTGATATATAAAATAAATTTGAGATGAGTATATTTTAAGTTCAAAGTGCATCCTACAGTTTACAGTATGTACCTTGTATTATAATCAAATTGTTTACTTCCATTGCATAAAAATAAGATTCTACTTTTTTGATATTTATGCACAAAAAAGTTTCTTCAACAGTGTACTTTGGATTTTATTTCTCAGTAACTTACTTTTATTTCCTAAAGAATATCTTTCAAAGGTATCATGCTATACAGGCAATAACATTCCCAAATCGTCTCATCTCCTTTAATAATGTAACTGTAGGGATATTCATATTTTCATAATGAAGAGATGTTTGCTCTTTATTCATGTTGTTCAATAATAGTACTATTTCACGTGCTGGATTGATGCCTTGAAAACAATGAAGATTTAATTTCCTTGAGAACAAGCCAAGCAAAAATTCTGGGGACACTCTTTTCTCTGATTAAATGCGGATGGGGCCATTTTGGCCAGGTTCATATACAGTGGTTCAATTTGGGGCTTTGTTCATGTCCTGTGCTTCAATTTGGGGGTTTGTTGTCTTTGTACAAGTTTCTCTTGACTTTTGGTGAGATTCTGTATGCCCTAATCTGGTTCATGGACAGTGCCATTACAGAAATACTTATTTTTGTTTACACAGTTGTAATAAACAACTTATGGCTTGATTATATGTCACTGTGATGCTGTTTGTTACAATTTTTTGTTGTAACCAAGAATTTGACACGTATCACAAACAACTGAAAAATAAATATTTTTGAATATTAACTATTCAAGTTACCTTTGCTGTTACCTGATTCTTTGTTGAATAATCCTCAGATTTTATTTCCAGGACATTAACATGTGATATTATTACTTTTGTAACATGAGGGAAATAAAAGCAGCAACTATTCTAGTCCAGGAAAGAAAGAAGAGACCTTCTGGGAGAGGCTAAATCATGTAGCAGATCATAAATCCTCCCTTCATGCAAAGACTGAGTGAAGAGTTGAAGCTGAAGAGGCATACCTCTTTCTCTCCCGAGCTCCTGCTTTGTACTTTGTTTCATTCTGCTGCTCCCTCGTGTTGTCAGTAAAGAAAACCCACTTGACTCCCACTCAGGTGTGTGTGTGTTTCAGGAACTGCAGCCTTGGGGCCTTCCTCCCCTCGGCCCTCAGCTGACAAGAAAGATGGCAATGAAAACAGGACTTTCTATAAAAAATAACAGGTTTGCTGCAACTGATGTAAAATTAAAAGCTGATGTTAAAGAAATTGGGAGTATTAAAATACTGTTTTTTCCTAATGACTTTCATGCTATTAGCCCTATAATTCCTTGAATGATTGATGCAAAACTGTATATATTGTAGTTGAGTGAGTCAAGTCAGAATCTTTCTCTGCTGCCACCTAGGTTTTAAGTTCAGAGAGAACTGGGAAGGTAGGTAAAGAGACAAAACAAAACAAAACCAAAGCTTTACTTATCTTTATTTAAAATGATAACGGCAAGTAAACTTCTGGAGGTTTTTAGACAGACCATTTTAGGGGGCATCAGAAGTAACTGGACACGGAAGAAACACAAAGCCACTCAGATCGGCTAAGTGCTTGCTTCATGCACTCCACAAAGAGTCCATGTAAGTATAACTTTAACAATTAAAAAACCCCAAACTGTTAACTTATTTCTTCACAACCCAAGATTATGATGCTGATACCTTCTGCAAATGAACTCTGGCTGTGCAGCAAACCATGGTGTATGTAGCAGTCCAAATGCAAAGGGAAGAATAATGTTGCTTTTGTCACTCAAAAGCCACATGATTTTTGGGAACTGTACACGGAACCTTGACTTGCCAGCCATCAGTATTAAAAGACTCTGTGTTGGTGTATTGCCCTACTCTACCACATTGTGGAGAGTTGTGGAGATTGGGAGGTGGCAGAGAAAGGTTATCTCCTGTCAGATTAGAGCTAAACGAGATGTTCCTCAGACAGAGTTTTAGAGGTAGAAGTAACATTTGCCCTGGGACCAAAGAATAGGCTAAACTGAAAAAAATACCTATTTTTAGAAGCCTGCAGATGATTTCTAAGGTCTTTTTGCAGCAGGAGGAGGAGGAGGGGGAAGAAGAGGAATACTTGTTGGTCTGAGGCTTAATATCTAGTCTTATGTGTTAAATAATAATAGAGCATTTGGGGAAATACTGGGATTGGTCTTTAAAAGGTGCTGAAAAAAGAAGTCTGCATTAAGCATTTTCAATTGCCAGTTTCCCTCCTTTACCTTTCCAGAAGGACAGAGCCTCTTCCTGAGGAGACTTGAGGCTGCTGGTTGACTAGGAGTTCATCATGACCCGACAGTGGGCATTCTCAATCCAGAAAGCCAGGCATGTCCTGGGCTGCATCCAAAGCAGCATGGCCAGCAGGGTGATGGAGGGGATTCTGTCCCTCTACTCTGCCCTGGTGAGACCCTCTCCCTGCTCCCAGAGTACTGCATCCCTGGAGCATCCGGGGCCTCTGGTGTATAAAGGGTGTGGGCTTGTTGGATTGAGTGCAGAGGAGAGCCATGAAGTTGATCAAGGGGCTGGAGCACCTCTCCTGTAAAGACAGGCTGAGAGAGATGGGGCTGATCAGCCCGAAAAAGAGAAGGTTCCTGGAAGACTTTGTAGCATTCTTCCAGTGCGTAAAAGGGACCTGCATGAGAACTGGAGGGGGACTTTCTACCAGGGCATGTAGTGATGCGTGTAAGGGCTTTAAACTGACAGAAGGTAGGTTTAGATTAGATATTAGGGAGAGATTCTTCACTGTGGGGGTGGTGAGGCACTCGAACACAACTGGAACAGTTGTCCAGGGAAACTGTGGATACCCCCATCCTTGGAAGTGCTCAAAGCCAGGCTGGATGGAGCTGCCGAGGAGGATTGTAACTAGATGATCTTGAAGGTTCCTCCCAGCCCGAGCCGTTCTGTGACTCTGTGATCAGAGATCCCCTTAGTCCAGTTAGTTTGCCTTTTTTGACCGCTCACCTTTCCCAGCACTACATTCCCCGCCACGCCGGTGCCGCTGGAGCGGCA
>VXAX01005453.1:800652-845302 GCA_013399835.1 Leptocoma aspasia | reverse complement strand
GGGAGCGCCGTTGCCGCCGTACCCGGCGCGGCCCGCAGGGGGAAGCCGAGCCCCGCGCATCCCGCCCGGCCCCGCCCGGCCCCGGCGCTCCCGCCGCCCCTCCGGCTGGGCTCCAGCCTCGTCCGGATATTCTTAATCCCACGGCGGCCGGTGGAATAACTCAGGCTGGGGTTTGGGGCTCTGCTGCACGGGTTTGACTGAAAATGCGATTTGGAAGCGGTTTAACTGAGCCCACCCAAATACACGGTGAGATAAAGTGATGGGAACAGGGAATGGATTTATATTCTGTCCTTTTTTGGTAAACCCAGTGTCTGCACCTGTAGCTGTGGCTCAGGGGCTGCAGGTCCACCCACACCTGCATCCAAAATTCACATTAAGCTGGCAGAAAACAAAACAATAACACACGAATTCACAAAAAGCTTGTGTTTATTAAAGTGTCCTGGCCGATGCAGTTCTCAGTGTTGTTTTGTAGTCCTGGCTCAATAGCTAAATGTCCTCTCTGGCCTTAGGCACCGGGAGAAGGTGGTGCTGGATACCTGTACGACTACTGATGGGTGTCTGTCGATGCGTTGGGAGTGGCAGAACACGGAAGAGGGAATCACTACCTGGAACACTGCTTCCTCCCATCTGGGGGAAAGCAATGTCCCTCCAGGCTGCAGTAGGGGATGTAGATGGCTTCCCCACTCCTCCTGCCTCCACTTTTCTTCATTCCCCCCCATTTAGTTAGGCTTTCTGTAAAACAGAGAAGAAACCCCCTGCAACAGAGCGGCTTTTTGTGGGATTGCCAAGAATCATTTGCCTTCTGACAGTGGCAAACTCCTGTGCAAAATTATCTATCCTGTATGTTTCTTACCCAAATCAAACAGCTTAGAGTGCCTGGCATGCTTTGTGTCCATGCTGTGCACCAGCTGAGTCTCCTCTTAGAAGCCTCAATACAAAAGCTATGCCAAGTGTAAGGAGCATGGAGGGATTTCCCCCTGCCCTTCCATCACAGATACCTTACCAAATGCCTTGCTCCAGACAGAGTTAAATTGTGGGAAATGTGTTAAGTCACCATCCCTAGAGATATTTAAAAGATTCAGAGTTTAGGGACACTCTGGTTTAATGCTGGAATTGGCAGTGCTGGATTCATGGCTGGATTTGATAGTCTTGAAGGTCCTTTCCATCATAAAAAATACTGTGTTTCTCTGTTTCTATGAATTGTTTCTCCAACAAGCCGGCTATCGCTCTCCTATATTTGATAATTAGCAACATATTGTGTCCCTTTTGGCTGCTTGCCCACTTCCCTTGACAAGTGCAGAGCTTGCATGTTAAGCTCAAAGAGTCTGATGCAATTATTTTGGTTTGTGTTGTCTCTCTTTTCCTTGGTTGGGAATTGCTAGTGAACACAGTGCCTTCAGGCTGTAATTTCCTGTTGCGTATTTTTTGAAACCATGTGAGGGATTGTTCCTGATGAGCTTTCCAGGAGCCTGCTACAATTGAACTTGTCTAATTATCAGCCAGTTATAGCCTTCAGCTTCTTGCCACCCTTTTTCTCTTGCCGTTGAGGATTGTTTTATTTTCCCCTCCTGGGATTTGAGTGCTAATATGGATCATGGAGCCTCTGACAGTAGGTGTCACAAGTTTGTCTGGGTTAGCACAGAAAAATGTCAGGAAGAGAGGGCTCTGAGCAGTAGGGATGATTCATAAAGGGTTTATATGGTGCCCGTATCCTAGACCAGGGCTTACCAAAGCTGTCCAGGAGACAGCGATGACTGTTCATGAGAGTGCTTCACCCTTATGCTTCAACCTTATGCTACTCTTCAGTAAAGACATGATCTGGTGGGCAGAGGTCATCGTGAAATTCCTAGGGCTGAAGGAAGGGCAGGTGGCTCAAAGAATATGGGAGGATTGGCAGGAATGTCAGCAGGAATTCAAAGGATCGTTCTGTGCATGTCTGGTTCATGGCGCGGAGCGGATGGAGGAGATGCCCCAGCTGTGCCTGAAGAGAGTCGAGGACTCATAGGGCTAGAAACACCATTCAGCAACACCGAGCTGGTTTTGACAGACCTGTGTACCATACACCCTGCCTACCACACAGTCAGCTGAAAGGGACATCATTTCAAGGAACCTGATCATAATTTCTGGAGGCTGCTTTATTGCTGAACAAAGCCGTATTCACTGCCATGTATGCAGGTGTGAGATGAGCTCTCTTCTCTATGAGCTCTCTTCTCTATGAGCTCCCTTCTTAGCAGCCTGTTTTCCCAGCCTCCTGCAGTGCTTCAGGTCTTTGTGGGGCCATGCTCTAGCCTGCAGAAGCCTCACTAGAAAGAGTCAGCCTGAAGGTGGTTTCCTTCTTTTCTGAGGACTTAGGCAGAAAAGGAAATTTATGACTGTGTTTGTGGAGCTGGGCATCTATCCAAAGGAGGATGTTGGGATCCTTGCCCTGGTTTTATGTGGTGTAAATGGCCAAGAGTGGTCTGTATGAGCTTTGAATTCCCCTCTTCTGATTGCTGAGAGATTTCCCCCCCAAAACTTCACTTGGCACTGTAGCACCCTCAGGGTCTGCAGCCACTGTGGGTAAGGAGAGGTATTGTCGTGAATTCCCAAAAGGATCTCTGTCTCCTGGAGGCAGTGGTATTCAGAGCTTTCAAAGATCAGAGGCAGCTTGAAAGATCATCATTCTTTTCCTCAGCCCCTGGACTGCCAGCTTTGTGCTGTCACAAGGCTCTGCTTAATATTGCTGTGCCTTTACAAGCAAAAACAGGGTCTGCTTGTTGGCGTGGTACCTTTCACACAGCATCTCTGTCCCTCTCCTCCTTCAAATAATAGGATTTAATGAGCAGAACTGAGTATTTGTGTTTACCTATAAACCTCCCATGCATTTATCAAGGAGGTGTCCAAAAGCTTTGGAAAAACAAGGAAAAAAAAATCTCTTCTTTCTCTGTCTTGTAAACTTCTATAAAATTGAATTCAAGAACAACTCAGTGATTGTTTCTCCCTTGCTCTAACTGGTTTCAGTGTGCCACTCTACTCAGAAAAATGTATTGCATATGTTAGCAATTGTTTCTCTATGCCCATCACAATAGCTGAGGAGTTAAAATTGCTAATGATCTTTCCAGCAGCCCAGCTATTTTTCAGCTGCTCACTGAGGCCATTAATCAACATACCCAGGAGTGCTTGAGCAACATTTGCTGGCAATTAACCTATGGGTATGGGATTTTTTTTTTGCTATTACATTTCTATTCTAGCCTGCACATCAAATAAAAGATGTATCCTAACACTGCTTTTGCTAATTGAAGAGTCTAGAAAACAAAAGTTCTCAGGCCTACATGGACCAGCTTGATATAAGAAAAGAGGGCATCCAATATTCTGGGAAAGTGTTACATTAAATACTTTCTCAGATTGGTGAACATTACCTGATCTCTTGCTCTCTACTTGTTCTTCCTAATATCATATAGATGATAGAATTGGCATCTGAGGTGTGTTGCTTTTAGTTGCTATGTATTTTAAAATAATTATTGAAATACTCCCTTGGGGAGAAAAGGAACTATGTACATGTTCCCCTGACCTTTACACTGCCTTTACACCCAGTGATGCCACTGAGTAGTGGTATCTCCTCATTTTTCACCAGTGAGATGCAGCACCAAAATATTTCTAGTATTTCTTCAGTGGTGCCTGCGAAGTTACACCTGGGGAAATCTCCCCCTCTAATATATTCTACTCTGCAAAATGTATTTGACTGGAAAGTGTTACTGTGTCACTTTGTAGAGTTTCTTTATGTCACAGAAGAAAGGAAACAGGAAAGTCAGTGAGAAATTGAAGAAACAGTTTGCCTCCAAAAATTATTGCAGGGGACTTTTTCTGGTTTGCAGGACTTTGTGAAATGGCAAATTAAAGATGTCCAAAGGAACAAACACACACCACAAGCAGAGCTGGTGCAGTATCCTACCTGTATTGATACGACTGCAGAGGACCAGTACCTCCCATCCTAGCACCCACTGGCAGATCTGTATGGAGATGGTCTAGAAGCCTTAATGTTGCCTAAAGCTGGAGTAACATCAAGTCCTGTAATTCTGATCAGAAGCAGCTTAGCTAAAGCAGCACATGCACCAATGGCCAGGTTGGACCAGCAGACCCACTCCTGTTAGCCTTGGTGAGCACTGAAGGGAGGCTTTTCTACCTGGAAAGTAGTGTTTTGCACGTGTACATCCTTCTGCTGGTGGTATTTCAGAAGTGCAAGAGGAAATAGTGCAGTCCTCTAGCACAGCCAGCAGTAGCTTTGGATCCTGGCAGCAGAGGAAGGGCTCGTCAGAGAATTAAATTAGCTGCCATGCTTCAGACTCTGTTTGCATCACTAAGATATACTTTTTGGTTAATAATAAAGACAGGAGGGTAGTAATAAACTTATTACTAAAGTATCCACATCAGAATTACTTTTTTTGTCAATGCAAAGTTTCATGTTTGCTGTTCATTTTCCTTCACCCCAGGCCTTGCAAGGAATCTATTCATGCTCCATCTTAGGTTAGACTGAAATCCAGCATCACCAATTTTGGCAGCATTTGTCATCCAACCACACAGTTCTAATATGCAGGACTGTAAGAGAAGCCTAAATACGGTGATTCTCTTGGTCCTTATTTATGTCAGAGACAATGCCAGTTTCTAGCCCACATCCTTGTGGGGGAAGGAAGCTTCAACAAGTGACACAAAAGCAAACAAAAAAAATGTCTCCCAACACACTTAAACATAACGCTCTTGCTTTCTTTTGGAGTATGACTCATGTGTTTTAAATGGTTAGTAGAGCCCCAGCTTCAATCCCCACTCAAAATAGCCCTGTTACCTCTGATAAGAGAGGAGGATGTCACTTCACTGAGTGTGGCAGCCCTTCTTATCTGCTCTGGAATGAAAAAGCAGGCAAAAAGCAGGCAGGCCACATGCCGGAAAAAGAGACAGTTTAGTTCCCCTGAGCTCATTTAATATCTTCAGCTCTGGCAAGTGTGAGATTTTGGGCTGAGGGACAGACCTTTCCAAGAGAGCAGTACAGGCTGAGTTAAAGAAACAGGAGCTGACACCAGGTCTGAGTGTAATGCAACCTAATTAAAATGAAGAGTGGTTGGAAATGTGTTTGGTTATACTCTGCAGGCAATGAAAGGCCATTTTCCTAAAAATGCTATCTGAACGATTTGCCCAATTTATATTCTTGTCTTTTCATTTATTAGTTACCTAAACCTTATAAAGCAGAGCTTTCTCCATCCTCACGAGGCAGGTGTGTATACAAATGGCAGGTACTGATGAAATGTTTACTGAAAAGATTAGCTTGTCAATGAGGCAAAGGATGGATATTGATCCCCCTTCTATGTTTGTCAACCTGTAACCTGTTTAAGAAATGGCCTACAGCAATGAAATCCAATCAAGCACTCTCTGCAGCTCCAGTTTTCTTGTAATATAGGGAGGGGATTCAATCACAATAAAGGAAATGAACCACTTATCATATAAATGAGGGTAAGGCAATTAACAGGTTACAGGTTCCAAGTGAGGAGAGTTCTGACTGCAACACAGGATTAAACAATGGCTAGTCTGTACACCTGAGCTTTCCTGTGGTCTTTCTACTGGGAAGGGTTGTCATGTGGCAAAATATGTTGCATTGTTGAGTTAACAGGTTTAACAGAAGAGAGCAGAGTGTGTATCCCCCACCTCAACCACTGCTTGATAACTTTGTAATGGAAATGTTTTCAGAGGTGGCCAAAGCAGCCTTCTAAGTAATTAATACCACTTTTCAATCCACAGGATCACCTGAAAAACAAATTTTTAGCTCTATGACAGTTGTGAGAATTTGCAGAACTTTTATTTCATTCAACATCAGAAGAAAATTTTCTGATATGATCCTCCTACCCTCACCTCTCCCCAGTAATATCTTCCAGGATCAAGTTGTGTTTAAGAAAAACGTTGGAACCGCCAGGCTGCAGGTACAGCCTTCAATAGCTTGTCTTTATTTATTTGCATGAATGAGTAAGAGGGCAGCATGATCTACAGATAGGCTGATGTGGACCCTCTCTTCCCTCCAGCAGAGTGGATACCCATGTACAACACCTAATTTGTAGGTTCAGATCTCTGCCCTGAAACAGAGAACAGTAGCTGATGTCGAAGCATTGCCATTTGAGACAAGCATGCAATCCTTTTGTGCTCTTAGAGTTTCCTTCTTCAGAAACACAATCCCAGACCTTGTTGGGAAAAGAGGAGACCAAGTAATTTTTCCATTAAAAGTTTAGATCTTGGTGCTTGCAGTGGGTTGAGTTTGGCTGGATATCAGATGCCCACCAAGCTGCTCTCTCGCTCTCCCTCCTCAGCAAGACAAGGGTCTTGCAGAAGAAGGGGAGTGAGGAGAAAATAGGACAAAAAATGGGAAAAATAGGACAAAAGGCTTATAGGTCAAGGTAAGGACAGGGAGAGATTATTCTATCCAGAACCTTGACATGTAAATCCAATACAGTGCTCCAGCCTTTTACAGCTAAAAAAGTGCAAGCATCTGATCAGTGCTTAACCTAGAGAAAGTTTTCTTTCTAATCTTCTATCTCCAGTGCATTGTTTTTCTTTTCTAAATAATATTCTTCCTAGTGGATACCTTTATTGCTTCAAGTGTGCACTGAAACAGACTTCATTAGATAAGCAGCCTTCGGAGAGGAGATCAGTGAAAGCTTATGCATAGCAGTCAGCATAATGTGAGAATTCGGTGCACTCGTGGATTTGGGGAAGGTGAGGAGGTACACAGTTCTCAACCCCTGCTTCCTGTGCCAGCCAGACCGTGGCAGTCTGTCCAGTCTGACCCAACAGCCTCTAAGTTCAACCAACTCAGCTGAAAGTGCAGAGAAACCACAGCCGATCTAAAAGCCATTCTGAAAAAGTGGCTTGCATTGGCCTGCTGGTGTTAGCCCTGGCCAGGAGGAAGAACAAGCTCTTGTGGTAGTCTACCAGCAGTGGAGGGTTAGCTTAAATTTTCCAGCAATTTACCTTGCTGAAGTAAATTGTGCTTTAAGTATTAGGAGTTGTAGGTGTACAGTTGTAGGCTGAACAGTTACTGCGTTCCTTAGACATATCCACCTTTCCAGGGATGACTACTGCCGTGTTTAACCCCTTCCAGTTCCATCCTCAAAAATGTCTTTCCAGTGGTATAGAAGGTCCTTGAACATTGTCTCTTCTTTCACAGACTCATGGAATAGAATCACAGCATGGCTTGGGTTGGAAGGGACCTTGGAGATATCTCGTTCCAATCCCCCTGCCATGGTCAACTAGACCAGATTGCTCAAAACCCCATCCAGCCTGGACCTGAACACTTCCAGGGATGGGGCATCCACAACTGCTCTGAGCAACATGTTCCAGTGTTTCACCACCCTAATATCTAATCTAAATCCACCCTCTTTTAGTTTAAAGCCATTCCCCCATGTCCTATCACTAAATGTCCTTTTAAAAAGTCACTATTCAAAGCAAAATAACAATTTAATTATTAGAATTCATAAAATCAATGACTGGAGCTATTTCTTGTGAGCTTGAAACCTTAGTCTCGTGACTTGGACTGACTCAGACAGCAGGAATAGGATCTCAATTAAAAGTAAATTTTAAAAGTTTGAAATAAAGGGCTAAATCTTTCATATGCAACGATGTTAAATTTTTCATAAGTAAGCAGTGAAATAAAATGCTGAAATGAAGCTGTGGCATAGCGGTTCATCTTCCTAAGTACAATAACTATGCCCAAAAATTCGTGTAGATATTGGAATAGTCAGGTTAGAGTCAAACCCTTTAAGGTTCTTATGGCATTATCTTGCCATGCAGACACCTTGCTGGTACCAGTTCCATCTGGTCCAGCATTCCCAGGCGGAGGTGGCTGCCACTCATTTGCGGGAGAGCGGAGAATCCTACATCTGGTTCCCTCTCTTCTCCCGATACCACGTCCCCCAGAGATTTACTGTCTGCTTTGTTAATGATTAAGAGCTAACTACAGAAGGGCACATATCAAGTATGGACATATTATATTGTGCCAGAATTGAGGAGGAAGCCTCAGGCTTGTGCCCCATGTGCCTCTCTCCAGTATTAATCTTCTCGGTACATGAAATATTTTTCACCAATACATAACCTCACTTATTACTTCCTGCCATTAAGTGCAGCAAATACTCAGACACTCTTCTGGAACATCTCCAAATGGAATCTCAGAGTCATTACATTAACCTTTTCCATTATAGAGCAGAAGGAAATTAGCTATTGGCACACACAGAAATACTTAGAAAAAATACTTAGAAAGTAGTATGATATTTTGCATAATTGTAGTTTTATACTTCCCAACAATGCAAAGAGTTAAACAAAAGCATTAACAATCCTGTATGCTTCATTAAAAACTCTCAATATCTCTATTTTCAGCAAAATAAGCCATCAGAGTTAGATTCTATAATTGACACCATTGCTTAGGGAACAAACCTATGAATCTTATTAGAGACAAATTCATTACTTTAAGTCCACCCTTAGGATGCAGAGCTCATAAAAGAAACCTCTGGAGGGTTCAGCTTAGGGGATGAGATGATTTCAGGCTGCAAATCTACAGATTTGCTGTAATTAACCTGAACTAATTATTGTCAGGCGATGGGTCAGACATCCTGGATAAAAGCCCCTGACTGGTTTTGTGGTCTACTGGGTTTTCAGCAAGAGAGCTGCTTGTTAAACAAAGAAAAACTACTGAAAGCACAGCCCTATATATTCTTAAAGTAAAATAAATCTTTCCACTAGGAGAGAATACCAGAGTCTATTTAAAATGCGCAGTCAATTGGCACACTGAAATGTATCAATGTTTAATACTTTTGTTAGCTATCTCACTGCAGGCAACCATCAGCTAGCAATGGTCAAAAACAACTCCTGGGTGGGCTGTGCTGTTCTCCCTCCACATGAAGAGAATGCCTGCCTGCCTGCTTTTGCAAATATCATGAGAAGGGACCCATTAAACAATTCTTTGTGCGCTGCAGGTACATGCTCTAGTCCTGTAATGGATGCTGCCCTGTCACTACTCTGCTGCTGCTTTCAAGGCTAAGAAAGATGCACAAGTGCACCTACAGAAGTTTCTATGCCTGGCACAGGGCAGAAGGAGCTGGCTGGTCTCTACAAAATATGCTGATAATCCTGTAATACAGATTACCCCATTTACTTATCACAGCTTCAAAAAGCAGTGACTATTTTTACCAACAGTGGAAGAACTGTTTAGTCTTATGGTTTCAAACACAGATTTTTGTACGCATCTAAATTTCTAAATTCTGTTGAAATTGGTGGCCATGACATGAAAATATTTCGAGGTCTCTCCATCCTTTGAAGTTTTCAAGACTTGGCTGGACAAAGCCGACACGATCAACTTCCACCCTGAGTGGGACACAACCTTCAGATGTCCCTTCTGGCCAGTGTTTCTATGACCCAGCGTGGTTAAGACATGGTTACAAGGAGAACTCTCTGCTCAGGTGCTGTACTTTCTCAGAAGGAGATGCTTATTGACTGTTCCTTGCTGAGGAGCTCTTTTCCCTTCAGCCCAACGGTCCAACACCATTGCTTTTCCCCTTGTAAATACACATCTTACCTCCCCTCTCACCTCTGATGGTGTTTCTTGGCAGATGGCCACACATTTTTACTGAATGTTTCACTGATATTGGGCAATTTGTTTTCCATTTCCTCTGGGTGTCTCTGATGCTGTGGGACTGAGTTTCAAACAAAGGACTATGAACAAGGGAAGTCTGTGTATGAGTGCAGCACAGTTAGAGCTGATTTTGGCAGTGACCACCTACAGACCCTGGGATACACAGTGAGGGAGCACAGGGTCAAGCAGTGGGGATAGTCAGTGGCTCTTGTCACATGAGCAACTTAAAATATCTTGGTGACAGTTTAACTCACTTGAATGTGACTTAGTTGGCTTTAAATTTTGAGCCTCTGTGAAAAAACATTGTGTCAGTGCCACCTGATAAATCCCAGGTCCCTCCTCTGCTGAATGACTGTGGAGTTTCTTCAGGTTCCTCATGCACTCAGGTGCTCCCAAATAAAACTTTCTGCCTCACAGGAGTATTGTGAGTGTAAGGTAGGTTCATATCTGCTACCCTAATGGGATCCATCAAGCTTCAGAGGTCTTGAAATTGAAAGAAATTGTGACTAGAGCTTTTTTTTTTATCTTCTGTGTATTACATTGATGGGTTTGTTACTGGTTTTCACTATTTGTATTTCATTATCTTTTTTCCGTCATGAGCAGTTTTCCTACTGGTATAAAGACATTTCCTAGCAAGCAGAGGATTAAAAATTACTGGTAAAAATAGCTGGAAATCTAAACAGTTGAACTGAAGGAAAGTATGGGAGGAATTGATACTGACACTACTTTTATGTGGAGGCAGCAACACAGGAGTTCCTCTGTAGATGAATGTTCTAGGTGAATGAATCCTTGTAATCAAAGTCAGAAGTTATTCATTACCTGAAACAGATTTTAAAATGTGCAAGTAGCAGCATTTAAACCCTGCTAACATTCTGCAGGAGGCAGCTCTTGAAGTACATAAAATTCGCAAGTTTTATGTTTTGCGAGGACATCCTGCAAACTAAAATCAGTGAAATATCCCCCCTCCAAGCTTATGGGTTTGGTTTTTTTTGGGTTTTTTTGGTTTTTTTTTTTTTTTTTTTTGCTAGCCTACTTTTCTAACTTAAATGTTTTCATTTTGCTACCAAGTATACAAAGCTCTCCTAGATGTTGCTCACTCAGACCTGCACACCAGCAGTGAGATGCTCATGTCCTCCAAGCGTGGCCAGAGGTCCCTCTGTGTGACCTGGAGGACGAGGGGCTCTGGCTGCACTTCAGGGGTTGGCAGGGCCTGGTTGTCATGGAGAGCTTTGCTGAATGGGTCTGTCTGACCTCCTAAGGATTAGTACTTAGTATAAGATAACCTTTTGCTTCTGAGCATTTCTTGTTTAACCCTCTGACCCTGTAAATATCAAGCATTAGTTTACTATGCATTGTTTCTGTTTCCTGATTTGGGCATCCCCATAATAACAATACATCTTCCTCTTGGGAGAGCAGGGAGAGCAATGCCAGGTGAAAAAGTGCCTTTTTGCCATCTTTCCATGCAGGTCCTCAGCTGACCTAGCTGTCCTTCAGCCTTACTCAAGCATCAGATTTCTGATCTTGATGTAAACAACACCTTCTTCAATGTTAACAAGCTTGCCCACCACTGACTGCCCTGTTTACAGATAAAACCTGCTCCTCTAGCAACAGGAGGAAAGCCTCCAAACCCCTCACTTCACTGCCCTGGTCAGCTGTGACTGGTGCTTCAGGTGTGACTTTTTGAGAACTGGTCTCTCCCTAATCAGCATCAACTTAGGGCAAAATCATTGGAAGCTTGCTCTGTGCCTGTTCATGAAGATATTGCAAATAAAAACTATTTGCCAGTGAATGGAAAATCCTAACTGTGGCAGGAAAAGCTGCAGTTATCAAGCATCACCACTGTATGCCACTACAGACTAATTACTCTAGTGGATCCCAGAGATGAGGCACCGCTACAGCAGACCCTCAAGAAACACTTAGTTAATATTAAATTGTAATCTTATTACCTTTACATGTTCTCGGTGCTATTAATCTCACAGCTTCCAAGTCAGTAGTTTAAAAACAGATTATCTGAAAATCACAATGCAGTTAACCTCTTTGTGTATATACCATTTTTAAGCACAGAAGCCAAGAGGAGTAAAAATAATAATACATTTATATTTTCAGTATCTTTCTGCTTAAGAATATTCCACATATAATTTAAAATTAATCAAAAAAGCACCAGCTATGGAAAACATTATTTTCATGATCTATTTGTGCTAAAGATAAAATAAACATGAATAATCAGAAATGAATTTTCTCATCCACTGTCTTTCATAAGTCCTCCATTGGACTGGTACAAAATTACCCTCAGATTTATATCCTAGCACTGAAAAGCGTAAATAAAATGCACTACAGAAGAATTATTGGTTACATATCTTGAAACAGGTTTCTAGAGTTAATTTACACACTAATAAAATTTCTGTTGAAAATTCACTAACGCTTTTGCAAAAAAGTCTTTGCAACACAGACTACTGTGCCAAAGTGAAAATTAACTTCTTGCTGACAGAACATGAAGAACTTCTTAGGCATTTATGTATAAATGCTTAAGTAAGATTATAAGTGCATAAGTTAGCACTTACATGCTTTTTGAATCATATTTTAAATTTGGTCTCTGTTTCTATTGCTTTCTCCTACAGGATTGAAATCTTAAAAAATATTTTCCTTTTTGGTCTCTTCTGTTTTCTGATCATTATCATTCATTGTTGCTGTATCTGGTTATTAACAGACTTAAGCAACTGCTTGTTTCTGTCTCTGTAAACTTCTATTCTTATGCTTTCCTCAGTTTTTATTCTGTCTGCAATTTAAACTGTTCTTTGCTCTAGAAAAATCCCTGTAAGATGGGTAGGAGGGGGAGAACCAGGGCAAGGAAATTTGTAATTATAAAAATTGTCACTTTGACAAAATAAACTATTCCCAGAATTTTTAGTATTTCTACAAAAATTGTAGGGAATGTCTCCTTCATCTTGAGCACAGAAGCCAAATAATGTGGAATTGGAGTCTCACCAAGAGCTGGGATGTTTAAATTCAAAACTTCACAATAGATTCATTTGGTACAGGCTGCAACAGCACTTATCCCAGGGAAATTACAGACCCTCTTGGACTGCATCCTTTCCATTCCCTGGCCAGTGAGGAAGATGGGTGGCGAAACACTTGGAGAGTGTTTCCTTTTATGGCTGGGATATTTGCTCACCTTTGAGCAGCACAAAGATGTCTTTCTCAGAGATGTCTTTCTTTTGCCTGTGCAAAGGAGCTGCGCGACCTATTTACGAAATGGATTAATATGAAAAATTGCATTAAAGAGATTAAATGGCAGGGAAAAAAAATAAAGCAAGAAAATGAAATCTTCTCCCTTGAAAGTGTACTCTTAGAAGGCTGAGAGGTGCACTTTGTCTCTAAAGTAACATCCGTGGATTGTTTCAGTGCTGAAGATCTTTTCAGCTGATTTTACAAGAGCTCCTGCTAGAGCTTGATGATGATGCTTCTGCTGCAATGCCACAGCAGTTTCATGAGATGGTACAAATTGATGTATTATTTCTAAGAACCCTTCCTTGTCCTCTGGGGTTTCTCTGGGCATTGTGACCCATGATTGCTACCAGGAAACTGGATCCAATCCAAATATTTAAATCTAGACGTGACTTCAATCATCTACTGAGTTTTGTCTGCCCAATAATTAGTAACTACTTGTATGTTTGACATTGTAGTTTACAGCTCTGTAACTGCTCCCTTTTCTGGCTGCAGTATGATATTTGAGCTCTGAAAGGGGTTATTCCAATCCCAGAAGTGAATTAATCCCTTCCACAAGAGTTAGCCTCTTAAAATAATTATTGGGAAAAATGAAAGTGTAATCATTAGTCCAATAATGGCTCTAGTGGAAGGAAACATAAATTAAGTCATATTGAATCTCTGAAACACTAAATTAGGCAAATTAGGGATCTGATTTTTCTTTAAAAGCCTTATTCTATAGTAGTACTAAGGGAGGGCAGCGCTGGATGTGAGAGGAAAATAACTATCAGTTGTGAAATATCTTTGGACTGTTTAGCAACATTACCATTCACAGCCACGGAATACATTACATTTTATTGTAAACTTTGTTCCTTAGAGAAGTATAAATCTTGAAAGTGTGTCAATACTTGGCAAAGTAAGCAGTCTCTGGAGGCAAAAAATGTTTAAGACCATCTATCAAGTATAAGAAGTTGATAGCAATTAAAATCAGAGCTGTTTATGTATAAACATAAATTGCAGAGGTAGCTGAAAACTGGCCAGTAAAAATCTTGGCTGGGTGGAAATTCTGATAGCAAAAGACTGCAAAAAGCAACATCTGAATTTTAAGAACTGTTTTTGTAGCATCCGTAATTTCTTTAGCAACAGTATTTTCTATGAAATTTTATTACACTGAGGAAAATGTATGTGTTTATTTATTTTCACATCCAAGGATTCCTTAAAAACACCACAAACAACAAAACCCAAAACCCACTGAACAATGGGTAAAAAGAAGATAGCTTACATAAAATATTACTTATATTAGATAAGCACTAAACCAGGTTATATTTCAAAGCTCACTATTACCCCAAAGAGATACAGAGAAGGATGGGGAATGATTTAATGTTAATTACTATAATAATAATAATGATGATGATTTTTTAAATTATTGTGTATTAAAAGGGAATTATTAGTTGTGTTTCTTTAATGTCTGGGGTTCTCAGGAAACAGACCATTGTGGGCAGTCAGCACAATTTTATTGCTTTTTGCAACAGTTACAACACTTAAAACTTCAGTGGAATGAGAGCCCACAGAAAGAGTATTGGGGGCTCTTCCTCTCCTGAAGAGGGAAGGCACTGACCTGTGTAACCCAGCCACTGCACACCCAGTTGCTGATTTGAAAGGAATGTGCTGGTCTTGTTCCAGGCTTCTGGGCCAGTGGTCAGTCTTGGATCCCTGTGTTTGGGTCAATCCTTGAGGAGATGCAAGGGGCACAGCCAGAGCACCAATTAATACAGTGCTGAGGGGGATGAGTTGGGCTGTAGGTGGACCCTGCCTCTTCTACCAAGGCTTCCATGAGTTTAGGGATGATAAATAAAGTCAGAGAGACTGTTTCCTTCCTTAAAATGAGGGGAGGTGTGAAGAAGACACCAATTTCAAATGTGATGGTCCTGAGGAAGCTTGAAGAGCAGAGGTGCTGTGCCCACAGTGGCCTCCCAGCCCATGCCATGGACATGGGGAAACTTGCTGGCAGCAGGAACAGTGCCAGGCTGCTGGGTGGGAGACCATGGCTACAAAAAGTGAGATTGAATGCTGTTAAACAGAGCATAATGTACAATGTTTATTTGAAATTAATGAGGCTTGCATGTCTTCAAAATGCATTTGAATATTTAAATTGCTGCAAAAGTAAATTATTAAAATAAAGTGTCCATGAATTATCACCCTTGATCACCCAAGCTGCAGTACTAGAAAATGAGAAACAAAGAGTGCCTAGGTCAGCGAGGTAAAGAAAAGACTGTCCCCTTTTCATGTTGAATTTTTTACACTGTCAGATTACCTCTTTTCATTTCTGTTCTTTCAGGGGAAAGATGTCTCAGGAAGGAAGTCTTAAAATGGGACTCAAATCAGGACCTAGTATGTAATTGAGAGATTTTGGTGTTCCAGACACCAACATACACTACTGAGGGAACAGAGCAAATCCACCCACATAAGTGGAATAATTCTGGCGTTAGACAGAGAAGAAACAGCTATGTCAGGACCTTCCTCTCATCTTCCTTGCTTCCAGAGGAAGATCAGTCCAGCAACTATTTCTACATCTCTTCCAGAACAGGGCAAGAGAAGAAGGTTTTGTTAAGTGCTCCCAGCTTTCTAGAGGAAAAGACTGTCTGAGTTTCCTCCCAGATTTGCAGGGCTCCTGCTCTATGCACACACTGTGAAGAAAACCAGAACAAGCAAGATGGTGAGAGAGCATTTCATTGCAGAGAGCTACTTGAGACCTTGGATCTGTCCCCTCCTTTGCTGGAAGAATCCTTGGGCAAGGAAGTCGTCTTTTTTTTTGCTTGCAAGAGCAGGTCTACTGATGGGTCCCTTATTAACACAAGGAGTAAAGGGAAGCCCTAGGAAATAACAAAAGCATTTTGGTATTTTTTACTTAGGCTTTGTCTTACACCCTCTCCACCAAGAATTTGTGAGTATTTCATAGAACAAGATGTGAACAAATCAATAGAGGAAACAGCATCTGAACCACAATGCAGGCATTTAATGTCTCCTTGTGCATTAAATTACCCAATTAATGTTTCCTGTTGCCTTAGCCTGTTCTAATAAGGCTTGACTGTCGCTTATCAGCCCCTAATCTTCTAAATGATGAGCAAGAACTGCAGCTGGATTTACAAGAGCCTTTGGGGCACAATACCAAACTCCCAGAGTGACAAAGATCCATCCTTGGAATTATGCTTATTAGGGTTTCTCATTCTTTATCATTTACTTCACACAGATATCCACTAATAAGACAGATTGACTTTATTATTTATTATTTATTAAGTACTATTAAAATAGGTACACTGGACAATCAGTTTCTGTATATAAATAATTCTTCAAAAAATAAGCTTCTTGTTGCATAAAAATGTCATTTCAGATACCCATACTCCTTTGACTTAATTGAGTTTGCCTGCTATGTGGGCTTATTTTTCCTGAAAGGCTGATACATAGTTTAGAATGTTTTGGGGTAAGAAAAATTTTTCCACAGTAACTGAAAGTAATTTTTATGGGCTGTGTCCATGAGTTAGCTAATTAGAATAAAGATGTTGGGAAAGAGTGGTAGGTAATGAGTAACTAACAGGGATAAATGATTTTTAATAGACAATGGCAGTGTCTTCAGAATGATAAATACTTTCCTGTTGTATTATAAAAAATAAATAAATCTATTTTACTGAGAGAGACTTCTTATGAACTGTGAGGCCAGCTGGGGGGAGGAATAGATTCATTTAGATAAAATGCTATTAAATTGCCTGCATAGTGTCCTGTCAGACAACTATTGATCTCATCCCATGGGAGAAATTGATTTCTGTGCAGAGAGCTATGTGCTCTCTGCAGTGCCTTGCTCCAGTGCTATTGCTCTGGTAATCACACGCTGCTGCCTCTTTTCCCTTCTCTCTCTTTCCGTCTATTTGTTGTGCAAGGAGTGATTGAGAGGTGTGAAGGATTCAAATAGCAATATTTGTTGTTGTTTGACCTTTCCAATTATATTCTGCTAAATATGTAAATAGTTCATTTGTAGTTCTGTACATAGGAATTTGCTGAAGCAGTCTGCGAGGAAGGCTGGCAGGGGATGCTTGTACCTTTGTTCTCCTGCAGACATATGAGAGCTGACTCAGTGGAGGGATTTTGAATGCAGCTGAGAATTCTCCCTGCTTTGGCAAAGCTATCTAGGCTAGTTCTCAACACAAGATATAAAGATGGCAAAATAATTCAAACTCTTAACACCAGAATTACGTAAAAGCTGAAAAGTGAAATGATAAGTGAGTAAGCGTCCTTGCTTTGGTTTCCTTCTTTTAGGCATAAGTACCCTTTGTCAGCTCTCATTAATGTGAGTCATTTCTTTAACAAGACAAAAATACCTGAGGTCAAGTAATGACAACATTAAAGTTGAAACCCACTTTTAAATCTCCCCCCTTTGAATAAGAATAAGAAACAAGGTCTTTAATTGCCATGAAATGGTCACACATTGTTTCTCAGATAATACACCTTCAGTTTGTCTGATGAGTTATCCATGTACTTGACTTTTTCTACTAATTCTTGTCATTTTTACACTGGTTTCATTCTTATGACCCATTTATCACCATCATCAGTGCCAAGCAGTTGTTTCAATGTCAGCTTGTGGGGATCAAGGTCCTTGCTGTTCTCTGGGACCATAACTTGGCATTTTCACATGGAGAAAAATCTCTGAATGAGAAAAACCCAGGGTAGACCTTCTGGCTTCAAATCATGCCAGTGCTAAGGGCATAGAGTGGGAAAAAAGATCTGTTGGTAGACCACAGCTGTATTTTAGTAGTCCCAGGCTGCTGCATTAGACCTAGGAAGGAAAGTGTAGGATGGATCCTCCTGGAAGATTTTCAAAATCTGATGGGACAAAGTCCCAAGCAAACAAGTCTAACATTAAGGTTAACCCTTCTTTAACAGAAGTTTAGATTAGAGAACTGCCCTCGTTCTCCTCACACCAAGGTCTCTTTGAAATTAAATCCTTCTATGATTTTATGAATTCAAGGCCTGGTTACATTTAAACATTTGCCCAAGATAGCTCCTCGTTAGGACACCGGCTCTAGCCTATGAAATGAAGCCCTTGTTTTTCCATTGCCTTTTAATGCTTTGGGTAGCACTGCAAGTGAAGATACATTTCTTCTCCTGTTCATTAGTGTCTCCTCCATGCTGGCATTTCACCACTCAACATATAATTCAACTTTGCTTCAACTGGAGGCAAACATTGACTTCTCGTGTGCATTCTGGAAATGCCCAGGCAGGAGGGAGAAGACCATATCTGACAGCATAAGGTGCATGGGAGCAAACACATTTCCCAGCTGTGGACTAATGCAGCTGAGATGGGAATGCTCAAGCAGGGGTGACGGGAGTCATTGGAGAAGATCACTGACTGCAGCTCCCCAAATCCAGCACTTCTTAACTTCTGGCCTGAAGGTGTGACATTCTCTTCCTCCATCTTGGAGTGGAGAAAGGGAAGAAGAAGCTGTGTGGTTTTGTTTGGAATACAGAGGAAGGGAGGTGATAGCATAGGGAGGATGAGGAGCCAGAAAGACAGAAGGAAGATGAAAGTGTAGGGTAGTTTGCCTGTGGGAATTTGCATAGGGAACGCACAATGTTATGTGTATTTGGTGAAACATCATTGTATGAGCATATATGAAGGAAAGGAGTCAGGTGTGAGGAACAGCAAAAAGTCCCAACAGTGAGATCAGTGTCAGAAAATGGGCTCTCTTCCTTACCTATTCACACCTATCCTAAGTTTGCAGGGGAAGTTTCAGTCTGGTTGGGACAAAGCTGATGCCTCGCTGCAAGCAAACTGGGACTAGAAATGGTTGTGAAAGGGACCTTAAAAACTCTAGAGGTATACAAAAATCAGTCTTGAGAACTGTTTTTGTTTGCTTATGTGTCTCCTTTATTAAGTAGAATTTAATTTGATAGCTTGTTATAAGTACATCTAGAAGGAACTGCCCCTTACTGAGTGTTTCTATGCTTCTCTCTCACAACAGGGTGACTTTTGCACTGTAATTACTTACTGTAAAATAAACAAAGCAAGCTACTTGCAATTTAAGAGCCTAGTGGTGCTAAACCCTGGATGTTCCTAAGGCAGCCTTGCAGTCCAAGTACCTTAACTTCCATCGGCTTGTGTTTGTCTGTGCTTCAGAGAGTATTTAATCAAGGAAAGGACTGCCCCTCATCTCTGTCCCCACTAATTTAATGCAAGAATCCATCATTTTAACAGAAACTCTTTTTGTGCACATGGAAGGCTTTGCTTTTCATCGCAGGGAGATCATAGCAGGGGAGAAATTGTCAAAGCTGATGGTGAAGGATGAACTGCTTGCAGAGTTTATTTTGGACTGATATTTTTCTTCTATTCAGCGTCTTCCTCCTTTTCCACCCATGGCTAAGGAGAAATACAGAGAAATTATGAGGACAATTAAAAGCAACGTTGCAGTACAGGAAAATATACAGACCATACAAGCATTGGCTGCAAACCTTCCCAGGTCAGAAATCAAGGGTCTCTGTTACTAATAGAAAGACACTTTTTGAAATTAAGAACTTTAATCCTGTCTCCAAGCCTCTTCCTAACCCCACAGGATCCTACTAACACAATTAGCATCCTCACTGATGCATTCAGGTATAGACTAGGCTCTCTCATAATTTGGTTTGTTTTATCTGGGTGTGGGTTGCATTAACCTGGCAGAGTGATGAGGGAGATTTCTGTTGTTCTCTGCTTTGAGCTGGTAAGTGCAGGCAGATTTCTGTGGTTTTGACCCAATGAATTTCCTTTAAAGGAAAGAAAGCTAAGCTGTTCTGAAAGGCCCCAAGAAGTAGCCTAATGATTCCTGTCTGTCAGTCTGATAACTCCATTCTCATGGTTCACTGTTTCTTCTCACTAGATCTGCTTTGTATGTTCAAGTGTGGAGCTCTTAGTTTAACCCTAATTTTGTGATTTAAAAAGAGCTATTGAACTGCCACTGTGGTACTGATGAAAGCATAATCTAAGTCTATTGGGCTCTTTTTTCTGTCACTGTGTTTCAGATTTCTGACTCTGCTGTCCACTCATACCTTTGCAAGTTTGTGGCATTATTTCCACTAATTCTCCAGTTTCATCTTTCCACCAAGTTTAAAGAAACAAACAGTAGAAATATTGCTTCAAGTACAAAGCAGCCACTCCTGTTACTTGCATCCTTTCATCTAGTAAATATACAGTAAATGAACTGAAATATTGCTGACTGCTCAGAAGTCATTTGTTAATTCATCTTTATCAAGAGGACTCTCACTTACAGATGGACTGGACAGTGGAAGTTGTGCCACCTCTGGGAACTCCACCTCCGTGAGCTGTGGCCTCCTTGGACATTGTGTTGGAGGCCCTGGATCCACCAGAAATCCCACTGCTGGTATAACCTGAGGAGTGGGTTGTGCCTTTGGCACCTAGAACAGTTACAAAGGATATGTTACTGACAAAAAAAGGAAGGAATCTTACAGGACAATTATAAACTACTGTGTTTTGAAACAATTCAAGGCTAACAAATGTATCAAAAGACAAGGTGACTGCTGATTACTTGACTTGTTCTGTCAGTGTACTGCTTTTTAGCTGCCATCTTCGGGAAGTGATATTATCAGTGCTGTTGTGGAGCTCCCAGAACACAAACAAAATCTATGGCTCTTGCACAGACTGTTTTTGATAAACCTGGATCACCAAAATAGTTTCAGCACAACTTGCCTCTGCTGAAATTGCACTTTTCTGTGGAGCTGCCTAAGGACTGTGGAACAAACTTCCATAGAAACTAGGAGTTGTTGCACTTTCTGTTCCAGGTGATATGTTCCTTTCACTTCACTTTCCCTCACATAAACCTGTAATAGATACCTGTAAAATTCAAGTACCACAAGTTGTGGTAGCCAGTGGCCAATTTATATGTATATCTTTGTCTCAGTCTAAATAAGCCCCAAGCAAAACATTCCTTTGCAAACTCTTCTCCTGGGAGAGGAGTAAAGTATTAGTGACGACAAATGTTAGTGATAATGCTTAAAGCATTCCTGGAGGATGCTCAAATATTTTGGTGATGAGCTTGTTATAACATCTTCTGTAAAGTGATACTGAACAATACTCATGCCCCACTGCAGAATCAGCCGCTCCTTGGAGCATGTTTGTTCTGGGGGGAGGAAGGGTTACAGTCTGAATGAAAAGGTTAAGAAGATGTGTTTGGAGAGATTTCAGTGAGCACCTGCGGAAATGAAATCAGGCCCTTTTAGCTCTCAATCAGGCAAAGAATGTGTGGCAAGCTCTCCTGCTGCAGGGAGCCAAAGCTCACACCTGTCTTGGCAGTGTTACAGAGCTAGCATTTTCCACATGGATAAAAGCTCTTTTGGAGCATCTACTGTCGGCATGGCTAAGGTTTCCTTGAGTCATGCAGACTTCTCTTCACCGAAATGGTGGTTTTCATAAAAGTCTGTAGTTAACAGAGAGGTTGCAAGAATAAAACTAGGCATAGTTAAATGCTTATTTTGCCTCTGTTTCTTATAAAAATTCTCACACAGAGGGAAGATAGAAATCTTCAGTGTTTTAGTTTAGAACTGGCAGCTTCATCATCTCTGTAGGGCATCTCCACTGAAGAGTTTGCCACTGGTTGTGAGTGTGCTGTACCCATCTGATCTGTAACAGAAGGCAGCTCATGCAGCTGACTAACAGATCACTAGAGTGAGCAACTGGCATCTCCAGGATACCAGGATTTCTGCTGCTAAGGCAGCATGGTGCCTGAGAGCAGCTCTCCTCTCTCTCTGTCCCCCTCCTCTCCCGACCTTCTCTCATATTCTGTCCCTTGGCTGCTACTATCCCTTAAGCTCTTTCCTACTGAANTGGGGAAAAAAAACCCCAACAAACAATTCATTTTTATCTCAGAGCTTGGCATTATAACAGTAAATTGTACCTGGGAGAATAGCTGGGTAAGTTAGCTTCCCCATTCCAGAAACTAAAAATTGTAGTAGAGGTGGGTGGTGTGAGCTGACCTGAAAAGCATCCAGTGGCATTTCTAAGCCTAAGAGACCAGAAAGACATGAATACCAAGAGTATGTCTGCCCTTATTTTCAGTGTCACTACAATTTCAGTAGCCTTAGGTGCTGGAGCACTTAAACAGAGCTAACAGTTTAACTCTCTGAGTTTCAACTATAAATGAAACACATAGGTGTCAAAAATCTAGACTATGTGCTCTTTGAAAGGAATTGGAAAGCCAGAGGCTGGATTGGAAGTACTCTGAAAATTTATGTGGTGGGCATTCTTCTCTTCTTACATTAAAAAGGGAAAAAAAAAAAAGAAAAAAAAGGAAAAATAGGCNCTGGGTCAAGCAGGATTGCACAGGGCACTCTGTTCAGTGGAGTCGTGCCTGTTCAGAGGATGCCTGCTGAATCAGGTCACACAGGCAGGTCTGGCAGGGACAATACCGTGCACACAAATCCCACGGGATCTGGGGTTAAACAAGTGCCAAGCTGGTAAGAAGAGTCTGGTCAGGGACTGCTCCGTGCCAGCAGCAGAACAGCAAACACCTGCAGGGTTAGCTCATGTGGAAGGCAGCTGTGCCTTGTTTTAGTACTTAGATAGGGGATGTCAAGGATGTGCATGCATTCCCTTCATTAATTCATCTCTCGGACTGCAACTAATTTCTCTCCTCTACAGAGTTTGCATAAGGTTTTAGGAGTTCTCCCTGTATGGATGTGTGTGAGTAAAGAGCGAGGGAAATCTGATAATTTTTATGAAATGTACCTACACAGATCATATTCTTGCATAAGTGCATCATTACTTGTTGCTACCGTGACTCTTCATATTATTCATGATTCCTGGCAGAATGGAGAGATAGCACAACTTCAAATAAACACTGTCCAAAACCTCATGAATATCACATATGTATATGTTCATTCATGCATAGTATGTATACACACAGAGAACACCCTAAATAATAACACAGTTAAATAGAGGAATCTTCTTTCTTCAGTGCCATACAGGAATGTAGGAGAGAAGAGATTATTTGGCAAACTTATTTTCAAGGAGAAACAGCTGTCTGATCCTATGCACTGCACCACAGAACAGAGTCACACACAGAATTGCTCATACCCATTTCCTGGAGAGTAGAAGTGGGGCCTCCAGAATGCACACCTCCCCCAGAGCTTCTCGCTTCTTGGGACATCAGTGATGAAGCAAGGGATCCTCCTGAGATCCCAGAGGGAGTGAAGCCGGCGTTGCGGACGTTGTGGTCAGACATGCTGCTTTCTGCTGCTGACAATTCCAGCAAAACACTCAGAGACTGCTCAGCTTTTTATACACTCTCCAGCTGACAGTGGAGAAACGAAACTGCTGCCATGACAGGGAAGAATAGAAACTGAAACTTATCCTCAGCCAGGAAATGAAACTGAACTTTGTCAATAGGCCTTTTTATTGCTGTTGCCACGATGGAATTTTAGGTAAACCAAGTAATTTCCTCTTGTGATACTAGAACAAATTACTAGTGCAGGAGTCATTGTTTGGCAAGTGATGCAGCTGAAAGCTTTGCTTCTTCACTCTTTTGCATTGGACTCTATTGCACTGAATTGCATCTGTAGAAGGTACTGCATTGTTTTAAGAATTCACACAACTCTGAGTAAAGACAAAAGACAAGAAAGGCAGTAAAGTGCATGCAGAGTCTTCAGGTGGGTTGGTTATCAGTTCAGCTGTGGCACAGCTACCCCCGAAAACACTGGTTTACACAGAGCTGGAAATCAGAACCCAGCTAACAATGGATGGTTGGAATTAATTTCTGTATGGAAGGGGATCTTGTCGTATGAGCAGATTGACACAGATGTTTTGTTCTTCTTCATGCAAGTCCCTGTAAAGCAGAGCCTCTGTCTCTAATGAACAGGCCTTTGCAAATGGCACACACACCTTTATCACAGCTTTTCTTAGCCAGGAGTTTAAATAAGGCTCATTAAAAATCCATGAACCTCCCATAGGTAAAGAAGAATATCTGATTAGGTCACACTACTACAGGAATGGCTCTCAAAGAGGAAATACACAGAATAAAACTATAGTGTTTTCACAGTAGTGTGATACCTATATCCTGTACATGGTGGGTTATAGAACAAAGGATATGAAGTCTGTTCCTCTCTTCTTACATGTGCTATTTATCTGAGCAGTGGAATATCTGGCCCACATACCCCTAAGCAGCAATGATCTTTTAACTCTTTTCTTTCATTCAACTTTTCTTTAGTTCATACATGTTACTTTTCTTTAATTCTAATGTCAGTTATTTTTGTTTTCTACTCTGCTTGCATTAGGTCTTCTGTAATTATAATGTATCTTTAACCCCATAATTTCTCAGGTTCCTCATTTATCATTTTAATTACTTAATGTTATAAAATATCTAAAGTTGAGGCTTAAATGCAGGTAAAAATTCTGTGTAAGAATAGGACAGTGAATGCTACAGGCCTTCTTCAAAGTCACAATAAACCCAAAAATGTCTGTTTCTTTGTACATATTGCTGCAGATCCCTCCATCAAAAATAGTAAAATCTTTCAGTGTTTTGTTAATATAATTTAGTTAATATTGCAAACAGCCTATCAGGAAATGATGGTAAAGTCTGGCAAAGGAAAGTCAAGGAAAATGAAGGCTTTACAAGCTGAAGAGACTCTATATGAGGTGACATTTTACTCAGTCCTAAAACACAAATCATAATGGATACACAAAAAGTTTTTTAACTAAAAATAATTAAAACTAGATATAATAAAAGTTTTATTGCAAAAAAAAAAAGTGTATCAAGGCAATTCAGATTGGCAGAGACATCAGAAAATAAGCAGGGAAAGAAGAAATTACTAGAAGTCTCATAAAAATAAGATGAAGAAACTCAGTGTAATAAGGAAAGGGAAGCCACTGAAGGGATTCAAGGAAAGCCTTGGACTTGTATCTACAGGCTTGCCCGATGATTTGGACTCTTGGTTCAATCTGCTTATCATCTCTGGATCTACTGTGCTCACCCCCCTTGGTGGGACAGCACCTTGCTGTGCCCTGGCAACGTGTGACATTGACATCACAGCCTCCAATTTAGAAAGACACAGTGTCACTGCTGAAGTGGGATTGGGAACAAGAACACAGTTCTTGAGCCTGCAGCTTCCAGTGGTCCTCTCTCTCCATTAATTCCTCCAGAAAGGTGTGCTTCTCCTTTGACTGCGCAGCTTTGTGTGAGACATTTTCCTAAATGGCTCCCTACCTTTATTTTATATTTTTTTGTGCTTTTTATTTTATATTTTTTATATATTTTATTTTATTTTTTGGGGTTTTTTTGTGCTTTGTTTTATATTTTTTTGTGCTTTGTTTTACTGGCATTTATAGTTAGAAAGCATAGCTTCCAAGATATTAGGCAAGTGTAGTTAATGTTTAGCTGTGTTTTCAAGGAGACTGGCACAGAAGCAGTCAGGCAGTTTTAAGTCTTTGTGGACTACTTGCCAAAATCCAAGCAGTGACACTTTAAGAGCTAAATGGATGCAACTTCTAGTATGGGGGAAAGTATGGGGGAAAGTATGGGGAAAAAAAACCCCAACAAACAATTCATTTTTATCTCAGAGCTTGGCATTATAACAGTAAATTGTACCTGGGAGAATAGCTGGGTAAGTTAGCTTCCCCATTCCAGAAACTAAAAATTGTAGTAGAGGTGGGTGGTGTGAGCTGACCTGAAAAGCATCCAGTGGCATTTCTAAGCCTAAGAGACCAGAAAGACATGAATACCAAGAGTATGTCTGCCCTTATTTTCAGTGTCACTACAATTTCAGTAGCCTTAGGTGCTGGAGCACTTAAACAGAGCTAACAGTTTAACTCTCTGAGTTTCAACTATAAATGAAACACATAGGTGTCAAAAATCTAGACTATGTGCTCTTTGAAAGGAATTGGAAAGCCAGAGGCTGGATTGGAAGTACTCTGAAAATTTATGTGGTGGGCATTCTTCTCTTCTTACATTAAAAAGGGAAAAAAAAAAAAGAAAAAAAAGGAAAAATAGGCTAAGCTGAAAACATCAGATAAACCAATGCAATCAGATGTGCTGGCAACTCTTCTATATTTTGCTTGGAAGGACCTTAATCTCTTGTGTTTGTGGATATAAACTGTTGTGTCTCTCTGGTATGTTTTCCTTGCAGTCCCCACTAGTGTGACACTTAGAATTATTTACCTCACAGTGAAGCTGGGCAGCTGATCAGAGGTATTAATCTCTGCTTTTGGTAGTCACCTTTTTATTTCAATAACATGTTCATTGAAGTCACATTTTCCCATAAACCTCTGTTTCAAAAGAGATTATTCAAACAGCTTTTAAACAATTAATCTTTTGAAGGGTCTAATTGAAGGAAATAAATCTGTAGAGAATCTGACTGAACCAAAGATCTTCAGCATCCAAGATTATCTATCTGTCACCCTCTGACCTGTTTCCTTTACACTACTTTTTAATTTTTGTAGCAATTATAGTGTATATGGATAATACCCATTAGCATATTTATGGTCATTGCTTCATATTTATTGTCTGCACAACTCATTAATCTTCATCTAGTGTGTGAGGCTGACAGCTCAATCTATTTTGCAATCTCTGGGCAGCAGCCATATCCAAAAAGCTTTTGTTTCCCTGTAAATAAACTGTGTTCAGGACCAGAGGACAATGGTACATCATGCAGTGATTGACACAAGCCATGGCTGCTAATCAAAAGTAGATTTTATTACCAGCTGAGTCAAGTGCATTATGGGGGCATTGTTCTAGCGCTGTCAGGGCAAGAGCATACGTAGTCAGTCACCTTCTCAAGATGGGTTGATTGTTCTCCAAGATTAGACAGAGTTGCCTTATTATCCATCCCAGACAACAAGGCATCTCACCCAAACAGACGCCTTTACAGAAACTGCCTGTACATTGAATTGATTTGAATTGCTAATGCATAATCTGTCCAGCACAGATGTGCAATGAATATTTGGATGTTGTTTTGCATGTCAGTTGAGAAGACTGAATGATGAGGTGATGATCGTTCAGTGATGGGTACTGGACATTTGCCAACAATTGAGTTTGAGCACTTTCCCTGACAGTAATCAGATCAGCTTCCAAAACGTCTTTTCTTCAATTCACTGACAATTTATGTTAGAAGATAATGCAACTCTCTCACAGTTAACACAGTTGGCAGCAATTTGCATTTTTTTCGTATAATTAAATTTTTCATTTCACCCAAGAAGAAATACATGCAAGCCGCCTATAACTGATACAGATATTCCAAGACACTTCCAAAGTATCTCCACCAGAATAAGAGGCCGTCTAGATAGGCCAAAAATGGCAAAACTCTCCACAATACAGGTAGCACTAGTTTTATTAGCTATAAAGCCACATTTGCTGGGAAAAAATAGCAATCCTTCTATCAAGCCTTATTAGGTAAGGTCTCCCAAAAACAGTTAATGAAATCACATTTAACATATGAGAATTGTCATGCTTAGGGCAGGTCAGCAGACACAATTATCTGATTTAAAAATTCTCAGTGTCTGTGAGGATTGACATAATGTAAAATAAGAATGGAAAAGAACCCCAAAAAACTGATATTATGATGTCAAGGGGCTCACACAATGACATCCCATGATTCATGTGAATGTGAAAGAGGTCTTTCTGTAGTCGCAATCATAGAATCATACAGAAATTTAGGTTGGAAGAAAGCTCTGGTGATCATCCGGTCCAGCCAGGGAATTATCCTGTTATTTGCTCAGAGACACACTTGGTTGAGTTCTAAGTGTCTCCATGGATGGTGATTCCACACTTTCTCTGTGGAACTTGGTCCATTATTTGACTACCCATATAGTGATTTTTTTTCCCTGCATGTCTAGTCAGAATTCTGCAAATTATATCTGTTGTTGTCCTTTATCTATGCACCTCCAGGGAGATGCTTCATCTTCTTCATATCCCTCATTATTAAAACTCTACCATTAGGCTATAAGTAGCTAAAAAGGTATCATTAGCTTACAAAATCAGAGGATTGTAGGGACACTTCTGTGATATCCAAGTTTTACCTTCTAACTTTATTTAGGTATGTGTCTGGTGAATCTCTAATCATATAACCAACCACTTTTCCTCAGAAATAAATACTAATGCTTCTCAAGAATTTCTAGAGCTCTTTTTAGAATATATGTTAATTATTGCATGGTCTTTATCTGTCTTTCAAAGGTAGAGACGAGTACTCATGAGTGTGTAACATAGGGAAGAATCACTTTAACTTATCAGTCTTCTACTAGCCAAATTTACTATAGCTAGGAAAAGACTAGGAAGTGATTGACCCAGAAGTTTTATAGCCAAGTTCAAAAAGAAGTTTACAGGTAAGTTATATATATTTTCATATGTCATCCTTTTTCAGGATTAGGCTGTATGTGTCTCATTTGGATTTTTATTATCATTTTCATCTGCCAAAAGCAAAATATCATCATCCCTGCATTACAGATGAAACAAATCACAAAGTTGCACTGGTGGCTTTTTGGGGGCAGAAAATTCTGGTTTTGGAAGTTTTAATTTTGTGTGCTGTTAAAAAAAGAACTAAACACATTTGACATCTATATGCACAGCATACTCAAATCAGCTGAAATTCTACAGAATTTTCAGCTAGAAATCCAGAAAAAAAGCCTTTGAAGAAGTAGCCTGGGAAGACTGAGTTTAGGCCTTAAATGGAGTTAGGTGGCAAAAATCTTATTAACGTCCACTTTGCACATCCAAATTCCAGCCTGTGCTCCTCAGAGCTCCCTCTGACTGGATCATACCCCACAGTGGCACCTCTGCTTTTGACATTATGTTGGAGAGCGTAGTCACTCTTGACGTTGTAGTTTATGCCAGGACTCTACTCCATAGTCCAAACATACAAAATGAGACGCTGCTCAAAGCAGACTCTGCAAAAGAGGGAGTAGTCCTGCCTCGAATACTCAAGCTCAGAGGATTCACCCAGATCAGGACTCAGCCCTTCAAGAGCAGCACCGTAGGAACCAGGAGCAGAAGTAGCACTCAAGCATGGAGTTATGTCCCATTTGTTCTCTG
The DNA here is from genome assembly GCA_013399835.1 of Leptocoma aspasia. Lineage (NCBI taxonomy): Eukaryota > Metazoa > Chordata > Aves > Passeriformes > Nectariniidae > Leptocoma > Leptocoma aspasia. The sequence continues at coordinate 816,403 of VXAX01005453.1, read as the reverse complement.
CCTTCAAGGAAGTCTTCCTCATTAGATTGAACTTCCCACTGATTCTTTAATTTCCTATCCTGACCTGCCTCATGCCTTTGACAGACTGAAATGGATGATTAGGCATCATTCTCAAGGCTCTAAGGACAGTGATACTTAAAAGATGTCATGGAATAGCCAGTGCTAATGTGAAATAATAATTTTATTCCAAAAACATTTAACATAAGCCATTATTCCTGCACTGCAGATACTTTTCTTATGTTTAAATGTCTTACTTTACAAAACATGGAAAGTTACTTCAGCTAACAAATAAATGTCAGCAGCAGGGTCTTTGATTTTTTGAGCCTGAAAACGGAGGTAAAGATGCATTGTTCCTTTATATATTATTCTGTAAAACAAAATGCATACATAAGTGACAAAACTGTGTCATCTGCCAAGTTAGGGTTTCATTTGACCTTGAGGTTGCAGTCTTCCAAGGCACAGCTACACCAACAACACCTCAGTGTACAGGAATACAGACTATTCTAGCCTCTGGGAAGGAAAGACTCTCAAGCAGTTCATGCGGTCTACAAGATGTATAGATATGAGGGAAAATTTTAAGTCTTTCTGAAATCTAGGAAGCAGGTTCATGAAGATATTAGACCAAGTATACAAGCTACTAATAAGTTATACCCCTCTCTTAAAGGAATATAAGATGATATGTTTTTCTGGAAGAAATTTGTTGAAAATAAAAATAAAATGTGAAGCAATAGAATTCATGGTCAAAGTCCTATTATTAACAACACTGAGTTCTCACTGCTATTCAAATATAATAACAATTGGTGCCTTAATAAAACCATTTCAAGACACACAATCTGCAAACATTAAGTAAGTCTATGTAAGGATGGACACCTTTTCTAGTTCACAGATCCCACATGGATGAGTGTGTGCTCCAGGGAAAGTGCTGAGCAGCTCAGGTCCCTCAGGGCAGCTGCTTCCTCAGCCAGGGAACCTGATCCAGCAGATCCTAGGGCAGGCCTGGTGGGTTCAGTCCACAGAGAAGCTGCTGGCAGAGGAGGGAGGAGGAAAAAGAGTCTGTGGTGCCTACCATCTCTAGTCCAAGCTAGAGGACATTATTCTGTGATGGTATTGGCTTACATGACTTGCCAGATCTCTTCCTGATGTCCCAGACTGCAGCTTCTGCATCCAAGGAGTGCACTCCAATGATGTGTGTCTGTGGTCAGCATTGCAGGGTCCAAGGAACAGAAACAAAGTACTGTTGAGCACAGAGAGCCTAAAATATATGGACTTCTCTTTGCCTGTAAGTTGAAGGGAATATTATTTTCCTGTTTCCAGGAGATTTCTGAGGCCATATGTAGTATGCTACTCAGGCATTATGTTAATAAGCATTGTATAAGCATTTAATACAGACAAAGAGGATTCAAACACTAATACAAGTGAGTACCTATGTAAGCATAAGTGATGGAAATGATTTTATGGTGCTTTGAAAAGCAATTAATGACAAAGTGGTCAATTATTACATAGGCGAGAGTCTTGAAGACCAGATGGCCTGATTTACTTCTCAGTTCCAGCTGCAAGATGCATGGACAGGTTTCAGACCATGCTTAAAAGGACTGAGAGGCTTCCTTGGAAGAGCAATGAGTGGCTGCTTCTTTTAGATTCTTCTAGACCTTAACACCCTGTTTCAATTAAGAGAAACCTCTTATTTTCTGTTTATTGGAAAGTATTTGCATCTGGAGGATGTTTGGATTTGGCATTAATCTTCTGGTTTGAGAATGGAGGCTACAAATAAATGTAATACAGCATCTGAGATACTGTAAAGGGTAAAGCAGCATGAGTAAGGATGAAGTACAGTAAGAAAAGCCCACAGTGAAAGCCCTCTCTGGAAAGATCACGGAGCGCCTCCTCTTGGCAGCCACACCTAAGTACGTGGAGTACTTAGGAAAGCAATCAGCACTACTCAACATGGATTTGCCAAGGGCATGTTGTCCATGGCCAACCTGACTGCTCCCTGTGCCAAAATGCCAGGTATCCCAAGTGCCATGGAAGCTTTTGTAACAGAAAGAAAAGAAAATTTGTCAAAAAACACCCAGTTGTTTGTGAAGAAGCTTGCAACTGTAAACAAAAGAAAAAACTTCCTATTCTCTACAGTATTTAGGGGAACATGTCTGTCCATGGATAAATGCCTTGAAACAATAGTGCCTTCAGCAATTAGGTAACTTTCCTCATAACAGAGAAGCCTGAAATCTTCTGAGCATCACCTGTTTATGACAACATGATGCAAGTCTTATGGAAATGTTCATCAAACAGATCTAAATCCTTGTGGCTAGTTCTTAAATGGGAAAGAAACTGCTTCCCTATTTATAATGCTAAAGCTTCTGGGCAAGACACAGTGAAAGACTTAAATTAAATGTCAAATCATGAGGTACTAACAATAAATAATGAAGAGATTTCTGTTGCTTGTGGTGGCTGCAGATAAGACACTGGATAAACTATTTACTGCAGGTAAGTTGAACAGTCCTAGATAGATCATTCTGTCCTAGATGAATTGTTTATGTTTTTGTTACTTGGATGAGTGAGCAGACTGGTGTGAGCCTGTGCTGCCCACATCTCAGGCCTTTTATGTTCCCAGGCCTTGTCTGTACTGTAAAATAGCTGAAAGTGTGCCAGAATTTCAAGAGCAATTCTCTTTCATCTTTTCTCCTTATGCAATATAGACCCACCTGGTGCACTCACTGCCCCTGCTTGTCTGCACTCTGTGATGATAAGAGGGGTTACAAGGATGACACCCTGTAGTGTGGTTCGTCTCTATCATTCAGGTAGACATTATTCTGGGAAAAAACAGGCCACAGGGCCTGATTAGCTGAAAGAAGTCACAGTATCCTCCGGTGCAGTATGTGACTGTGAGGGGGAAAAAGCTGGAAATTTCCCTGTTTGCATTTTGACACCATCCATCTGTCTCTTTCTTACCATTATCTTCCCTTTGTGCCAAGGTCCGTGCTTGTTGGTTTGTTCTGTTAAGATGTTACATGAACATATTATAAGTTTCTCTGTATGCAAGCCTGCAGAAAAATCTTCCCATGGGAAAGCATTATTTTTACCGTCTTTTTACTCTGTATAAGTTTCTGTGAACAAAATTTCTGGTTTGTGTTTCAAGGACATTTGGATTGCTCTGCCTGTCTCCTGATAGTGGGAGAAAGAGGTTCTCTTTTTCAACCTGTGAGGTGAAGGACTGTTATCTCTGATTGTGGAAGCTATTGTGACATTCCTTGGATGAAGCTTTGAAGCAGGAGCTTCGTATGCTCCTTGCTGGGCAGATAATAGCCAAATCCTCTGAATTATGGAGTAATTTTAATAAATCATATTTAGCCTTCTGATATTATTGTCAAGAGTCCTTTGTTAATGAACAGACCACGGCAATATTAAGACACTGGTGAGACATTTTCTAACGGTTGAGGTTGCTTCTTGGGCTCCAGAATGTGCACAGAACCCCCAGTCCTGATGACAGAGCATCGAGTAACTCTTTATTCCCCACAGCAGAGTGATATTTAGGAAGGTGTCTCTATGGAAAAGCCATGAAAGTTCAGGTTAAATATCAGCAGCTATTCTAAGTAAACGAGAGAATTGGACACGCTTACAGAGTGCCAATGAAGCTGTTGAGACTCGTTAGTGCCATTGGAAAAAGCAGAATAAATGTATAACATTTGCTGGCTCTTCTTTGGTACAGAGGAATAGGACTTGAAGTCTTATTTGTTCCGCAAGATTTTGACACTTGTCAGCTCCTGCCATGGTTATGTCACAACTCATGTGAAAGTGAGTTTCGTCAGCTTAAATGAGATGTTGTCTGAAACTCTATGGATAACTTTCTGGCTGTAGGCCCACCCCCATCCATTTCTCCTGCTCTTTTTCTCTGTAGGGGTTGAAATATTCTTTGCAATTAGCAAAGGGAGTCTGTTATGGAAAGAATACAAACAACATTTCAAAGCTGAAAAAGCGGTTTTATCTTTCTTGTCCCTCTCTACCAAGACCAGCACCAAGCATAGTAAAATGGCCAATTTGAGTATTTTGGGGAGGTGAGAGTTTCAAATGTGAACTTAGTTACTTTGCTCACCTCGTAAAGGGCTGAAGTGAGCATGGTGCAGCCTGTCATTTTACAGGAACTTTGGGAATCAATTGCTTGGGTCTTTTATGCATCAGTGTTTAACAGCACAGTTCTAAGGTGAATTTTGAGCCCACAATCACTATGGTGGAGCAAAGATGTAGAGTCCTATGGAAAGGAAAAACATGAAACCTACTGTTGGAATCAATCAGACTTAAACCCTGCCTTAGTTTTGTCCATTTAATGCTCTTAAGGTTTTTTTTTTAACTTGCCGAAACTACAGCCTTTGTTATTTGTTTTAATCAACTTTCTATTGCCATTGTAAATGACCTTGATCTTTGCCTGAGTGAGAGAATCTGATATAAAAGGATTCTTAAAGGAGGAAGGTGAAAACTAGATGAATCCTGCAGGCAAGAGAGAGGAGATTTGAATTAAGTTGTAAAAGGAGTTGATCTTCCTGCCTGTTTATCACCCGCTTATTATCCAGAGGAGTTTCCATCCAAGCAGCTGTAATATTGCAGTGACTGAGTACTGGCATGTGAGCACCAGGCATCTTTTTGTTCCAAATTCATACCATGGTCATTGGAAGAGGTCTCATGGAACATAGTGTATTGCAGATTTAATCTTTCTTTCACTCCTCTGTAGGGCTTTCACACTCTTGTAAGAGAATAGCATCTCAGTGCCACATGCAATTACAGGAAGCATTAATCACAAAAGGCAGCAACTTCTGCTCCTTTCTTCTTGCACATGCTGACCATGAAAACCATTCTAGGAAGAAACAGATGAGAACAGATTCCCAAGTATTTCATAGTAGGAAAGTGTCTCTATCACCATTAACAGTACAGCGGTGAAGTACAGAGGTGAAGAGATTGAGGAAACAAAACCCAATAAAAGCAAACTTGCACTCCCTGCCCCCTTGTCCAAAGTATTGCACAAGGGGACACGGAGTGCAAGAGAGAGCAAACACAAGGTATCAATGCCAATATAACCTTTCTGGACTTGAGGTGTGGCTGCTTTCATCACAGTAACAGCTTGGGTTTAGAGTACTTGTTCCTGTCTTCGGAACAACTCTTCTGCAAGTCCTAAGCAATTACAAAATTTTAAGTGCCCCTACTCACTGCAGAGAATATTGCAAATTTAATTCTAATTGATATCTACTTCAGCCTCTAGAAATGTCTCACTAACAACCCCATAACACCCAAGTTCTAGGAACTGACTTCCCCTTAAGAAGATATAGGCAGAAGGCAACTGTGAGCATTTTTATCCCCATGGAGGACAGCCTGGACTGGACCTCTCTCACTCAAAAGGTCAGCTCTCCAGAGTGGGTTCATGTATACACAAAGTTCTTTGAGACTTGAGCATCCCAGATTATTTATGAAATGTAACAGAAATGCAAGATGGGGAATTTTACCCTCTCACCTATCATGAACTTACATATAGCTTTAGTGATTAAAAATTCATAAATGAAGATTTTATTCACAGTATATCATAAATCGGTATCTTAAGTTAAAAGTGCCAATTTCTTGTCTTGAATTCCCACTAAAGTGTTAGAAGAATACTTCTATGCAGAAAATTAGATGCTGCTGGAATATGTGACAAAGCATCCCCTTTGTCAATACAATTTAAGTATTGTTAAATCAGACACTGGTACTGGATGAATGGAATATCCCCTCTTGGCAGAATTCTCTTAGTATATTGTTTTTTATGTCAATGCATACATTTTTCCTCAGACAGGAACTGTTTCAGGAAGAGAGTTGTCTATTTTCATGTCCTTCGAGCACTCTATGTGCTCTATGGGCAGTCTCTTGATTAATTTTTCCATGGTTTGGGATCCTGTCAAAGAACAGAAGAGGTCCAAATATGGATCAAGAATTTGATTAGATTTGTGTTCTGTTTTCAGCAGGATCTGTCTGTAATCAAACGCTTATGTCTAGTATTCTTTGTGTGCTAATATAGTTTCCAGCTCCTAATCACAATTATTGATGGACTTTCTAAGCAATTACTGTATTTGGACCATCCCTTTTGTTGTTTGCATGTTATAATCCACACTGAGTTGTGCTGGTGTATATGTATTGTTTTTATTAAACCAATAAAACCAACAGCTCCACAGCCAGAGCATTCACCCAGCTGATAGTTGTTTACCCCAGGGCAAAGGCTGCTTTCTGGTTTCATTTCTGCTAAGTTCAGAGCTGGGCAATAGCTATGATCTGCAATTCAAACATCTCCAGGTGTGCCCTGCTCACCCTGCCTGGACACTGCCCACTTCATGGCACATGGCTCCCTGTTCCTTAGTGACCACATGGTCCTTCCTGCTCCCTGGGCACTCTGTGCTGACTGAATCCAGACACCTGTGAGAGGTAAGAGAAAGGTTTATGGGAGGGAAACTGAGACACCTGAGAATGGAGGTTGCCCTGGATTTCTTCCTGACTTATTTGAATGATGTTTCCTTTGTCAACACCAACATGGTTTCATTCTCCCTGGCCACTGCTGAGCCCCCACTTCCTTCAGTGGCTCCATATTCTACACGGCTCTTGCAGGAACTCTGCTTGGACCTCTCTCACCTTGGTGGGGCATCAAATGCCCTGCCATACTTGTCCCTAGGTCCCACTGAGATGTCTTTTGTCATGTTAGGTTTCTTGACTTTCAGTTTGTTAAGAAAATAGGGGTTAAAAGGGGTATGAAGGAGGTAAATACTCTGTCTCTTGTCAGGTGCTAAAAGAGGGGTGCCAATGGGAGACAGATTCCAGCTAGGTTTCATGCTTCCATAGTTCTCTTCCTTCTGCATAGTTCCCTTCCTGCAGTCAATTGTTCTGAGGTTTGTACTACACACAGCACCTTGTTCAGCTGTAGGTTTGTTCACAGGGCTAATCCTAGGCCAGGTTTTAAAAGAGTAAATCAGATAAAATTTTTGTCTTTCACAAACCTTGCTATACAGTGCAGGAGTTCTGTGCATAATTGCACAGAAGGGAAAAGTTCACGAAGTCAAAACATGTGTGTGTGCCTGTAAAGTAGGTTGCTTGAAGACCATTTCCCCAAGACTGATTATCTTACATATGGGTTTTTAAACTTTGCAACTTTTGCTCCCCTTCTCCATGTAAAACCACTCCAAAAGATTTCTATTTTCATTTTGTCAGTTATTACACTTTTTGTCTCTTTCAGTGCACAAAAATTGGAGTCATAAAGATACTATAATGTTAATAGATCTGTCACAGAGTTCATGAGGTAAAACTTGTTGGTCTTCTCATATGACCAACAGTGCAAAAATCTGGAACCAACTCAATTAATCTTGGATATAGAATAATGGGCACTAAAGAACTGCACACCCATAAATCAATGGAGACAAACTCCTAATTTATTTCTTTTTGGGTCACACATTCTACTTTCACCATAAAAGCAGATAAGGATAACTATAATTAAAATGCCTTTCCTTCTCTACTGTTTATGTTAACATTCATGTTATTGAATATACCCCTTCCTTAATACTATATTTTTTCAGTATTCTACAGTTATTGTTTCATTAAAAATACCCCTGTGATACTAACTGTATAATAAATTACAATTCAAAATAAAATATCAGCCATTTCATCCATGAGAAAGAATAAAGCCATAATAAAATATAATAAAGTTTACCAATATGATAATGTAGCATGAGGTTTTTATAGACTCCATGCAAATGTTAAAATCTATAAATTTTTTATATTGTGTAAAATTGTAAAAAATAGCAATAAAAGGGGAGGGAAAAGGAAAAAAGCAGCAGTGTCAGGTTGGCTTAATCACAAAATTTTCAGATTTCTTTTTAGACTCTGAAAAAGAATGTATAAAAATATGCATATTAAATTATTTTTTGCGGCCTGTTGTATTGACTAGATTAAAGGTAAATTGAAGAAGGAAATCTCTGTCTTTGCACATTTCAACCCACAGTATTGGTAAGTGAAGAAAGCCTAATCACCTCTCTCCTTGCCTCTCTTTGCTTACACCTAATAGCCTGCACATACTCTGCCCTTATTTTTCCAGTTATGCTTTAACAAATTCTTTATTTGGCTTCTTCTTATTCATTTGGGGTGTAAGAGAAGGTAGCAGGATATGCAAATTTGGGGAGAAAAGAGAAGAGAAGAGAAGAGAAGAGAAGAGAAGAGAAGAGAAGAGAAGAGAAGAGAAGAGAAGAGGAGAAAAGAGAAGAGAAGAGAAGAGAAGAGAAGAGAAGAGAAGAGAAGAGAAGAGAAGAGAAGAGAAGAGAAGAGAAGAGAAGAGAAGAGAGAAGAGGAAGAGAAGAGAGAAGAATCCTCCTTGCTGCCATTTTTTTTTTGTTGCATCATCCTTCACATCCCACTGGTGGGATATGAATTTAAAACTTTCATTTTCTTGTAGACTAATGATAACTTATTTAATAATACTACTCCAATATTTAATATTTCTTCTGGCAGCAGACTGCATAAGATATATGCAATTTGATTTAAAGAAAACTCTCATAAATAATTTATATATTTATTTAAATAAAGGAGAAGAGAGGAAAAAGTATGGATTTATGAAACAGGTTCAAAACAGGTACAAAAAATTACTGTTTAAAAACCTGCATTTTTGGAAACTCAGCACCAGTTGGCCTTGTTTTCTCATATTGTGTTGGTCTAGACACAGCACAACAAAATGTACTTGATATACCCTAGAACATATTCACTTCTAAAATATGGGGGTATTTACTGTCCTCTCATGATGGAGCCACTTCCATTTAATTGACAGGAAGCTTGTCACTGACAAAAAACATCCTGGATTCTGTCTGTAGTCAAGATTCTTGTTGGATTTCCAAACAGGAAGAGAGGAAGTAGAGAGGAAACAAAGCTACACTGTGGTAAAATAAGGAACTGAGTGCTTGCACGTCTGAAATGTTAAGTCTGTTTCTTCTGTAAACCTAAAACTTTGCTTTCATGTGTGGGTCTTTAAAACAGCAGTAGAGAAAGACCAGGTTGGATGAGCAACCAACTTTGGATGGTGGTGGGTGACTCTGCCCATGGCAGAGTGGTTGGAGAAAGATGATCTTTAATATCTCTTCAATAACCACTCTATGACTCCATAACAGTATGAAATGAAGAGAATGCTCAAGAGAACAGAAAAATAACTCTCGCAGGATCACCAAATAGTCTGAGTTGGAAGGGATCCACAAGGATCATCGAGTCTGACTCTTAAGTGAATGGCCCATGCAGGGATCAAACCAACCACCTTGGCATTATTAACACCCTGCTTTAATCAACTGAGCCAACCTCAGGGCTCATAATAACATATAAACACACACAAAAAAGTCACAGCATAATCTGAAAACATTTAAGAACAATCTCAGATTTAATTTTTTGATCTAACACTCTACCTCCACTGCCAGTATTCCACATTTTTTGTCCAAAAAAAGTATGGGGCTTTCTGACCCTTCACAGGAGCTTGCCATTTTAAAGTGGCTTCAACCTATCTGGGATCAACACGCCAATAGTCAGGGCCTACCAGGTATGCCAGGAACTCCACCCTGTGCTGTTGAAAAGAGCTGATTTCTGGGGTTTGACATGGAGTCACTACTGCTGCAAGTGACTCAGGACATCCCTGGCACAGCCTGTGTGCCTGTTGAGTGCTGGAGAACATGAGCATGCTGAGAATACCTCTACAGTTATCAAGTAGACTGTGCAGCACATTATGGGCATGAGAAGCACACGAAGCTCCTGAGGAACAGAAAGAGTAATTCGTCACATCCTGCCTTACTGCCCTGCCGAAGTCTTGGCTGGCATTTCGTTACGGAAGCAGATGTCTCTGGGCCATAGGGGCTACACTGTCCCATAACCAAGCCCAAAGCAGGAGCCATGCCCCCATGTCTTTTTCTTTAGACAGATCACTCCCACTAATAGGAATTTTACATCTGAGACAAGCAGGACCTGGCAATCCAAGCTGCCTCTGAGGCATGGTAGCACACTCTTGAGGCAACAGAAAAACCAACAGTGGTGCTGGCCTACCATCAGAATACAACTGATAGACTGGCCCAAGCCAGTCCAGCTCTGTGGTAGCCCAGTCCTAACCTTCTCATTTTGAGGGTCACAGACAGACATAGACTTTAAAGAGGCTTGCTTTTCACACGCAGTTTCCAGAGTCAACTGATTTGTGTATTTATTGCCAATTACTTCCCCATGATGGAGCTCCAGCACTCCAGTGCTTGGCCACTGCAAGTGTGGTCCCTCCAAAGTGTTTAAATTAACTAATTCATCTGGTTTTGGACCACATGGCCATTGTCTTCCATAGAGTCACAATCCACATTATTCTGGAATATTACTACTGCTGATCATCTAATGTTCTTTGGGATATATGGCACCTGGATAGGCTGTAAAGATTAGCCATATCTAACTAATAAATCCTAATATAATTGTGCAGTCCCCACTGAATGGTTCTGGAAGACCATAAAACCAAAGAAAGTCTTGGGTTGGAAGGCACTTTTAAAGACCATGTCGTCCCACCTCCCTTCAATGAGAAGGGGTATCTCTTACTAGATCAGGTTTCTCAGGAGGGTAAGCAAGAGATCTTGAAGCAGCCTGCAGTGCTCTGCCACTTCCACACACTGACAACAGATTCCTGCAGGAAACTGAGCCTAATCTGCAGCTGATGGGGAGCCTGAAGGCTAGGCTCCATGCAGTCAGCCTCAGGCTTGAGGTGGTCCAACCTACATGCCATGAAGCAGCAGGACTGGGGTGGCTCTGCAAGGGATGACAGTGAGAAGTCAGGGGAGATCACATCAAGGGACAGTGACCTCACCAACCAGGGCACAGTACCCAAGCAGGGCAGCCTGGTGACAGTCACAGCGATCACCGGGTAAATGTGAGATGGCAGGTCAGCTCCAAGTGGAATCCATGAAATTCAGTGAACAGAAGCTGCAGGATATAGCACTGGGCACATGCCTGCCAGCAACACAGCTCAGGAAAAGGCAGGAGGCCAAGGCTGGAGCAGAAACAGAGCTACCCCTGAAGCTATGCTGGCAAGCGTGCACCAGCGTGTCTCTTAAGGCTCCAGGTTAATTCCAGGGCAACTGAGAGGAGAACGTAACACAGACTAAGCAAGCACAGGAATTGGCCCCAACCACCTTGTACCTTCTAAATGGAACTTAAAACTGAGGCCAAACATGTCTTGAGGCTGTTTATCTGACCACAGACAGCTTTCATCATCTCTTCTGGTCCTTCAGTCATCCACTGCCACACCCATGATGAAAAAGTTGCACCAAGATTTAGGAAAACTTTTAAGGGTTGGAAAGGAGCAGAAGTGCTGAACAGGCTAGAAAGAATATAGACTTAGGCCTGCCAGTTTTTCTGATTGAATGTAGGAAATAGGGCCTGTGAGACCATCTGCTCTCACTCCATAACAAATAAGAATTAGAGTATTCCAACTTCTTGATTAACAACAATGACAAACTTTGCTTTATTTTTGTTTGTTTTACTTCAAATAAAAGCCTTTTAAGTATACTGAGATGTGGGTTTTGGTCCTAAGCAACAGAAAGAATGGCCTCTCTGTTGTGAAGTTGTGAAGTAATGTGGAAATACCTTCTATCTTAAATAGAAATTGCAGAATTCACACTACAAATTATATTTCATTTTAAAGTGGCTTCAACCTATCTGGGATCAACACGCCAATAGTCAGGGCCTACCAGGTATGCCAGGAACTCCACCCTGTGCTGCTGAAAAGAGCTGACCATACTATAAATTGTATTTTATAGGTAGCACTGGACTTCACTGGATCTATTTGCACACTTAAAATTCAATTGTATGGATTATGTGTGTTATAACCAAACAGAACCCTCAACTAATAAAGATGCGCTAAAAGAGAGGTAGATGAACAAAAAATAAATTCCTTCCCCCAGACCAGCTTGAAAAAAAAAATCACAGTAACTGTCACATGTGCACTCACTGCATTAGGAAAACATAAAGTTACCACTAAATTAGGCAAAATAAAATGTCTTTATTGCCTGGTCCAGATTAAGACCTTTTTTGAAAGTGTGCTGTCATTTAGAATGAAATGTTAAATATAGGGAAACTCATTTAAGTATCTACAAACCAGAAATTCCCTAAGTAAAATTTCGTCTTCAAGCACTGCAGGTAACGAATAAACATCGACTTCAGCACTAACCTTTTTGCCTGAGGTAGTCTGATATCCTTGGTGTTATTCTAGTCTCACTTCTTCCTGCTCATACACCTGGATGCTTTTCTGACACCCAGTGTGACTACACAATGCAACTGGACAAGCACAGTAAAAGGTCAATAATTCAAAAACCATACCATTCATATTCCTAACACTGCTGCGTTTCTGAAACATGCAGGTCATTGGATTGTGCAATTTTCTCTGTACTTCAGCTGAGACAGCCCTTCTACTTGAAAATCACTGATGACCATTTTAAATACATAAAAATAAGGTGTGTGTGTCTTATCTGGACAAATCCAAATTTTGTAAATTGAATCAGCTATTCCATGCAGTATTAAATAAAACATGCAGTAATTTTCCTAGTACATTACTGCCATTAAACTTTCAATTTTTCCAAGGCATAGTACACAAAAAAAAACTCCTGCAATGGCAGATCAGTCTACCACATGAAAATTTTAACCTTCTAATGACACAGTGGGACATATTTTGCTCCTTCTATGTGTCAAGTGACATAAGGCAGCACAAGAAGCAAAACAAGGACATTTAGATATCCCTAGTTCTTCATCAGTCACAATGAATACTGGTCCCCTACACAAATGAGAGACACAATGTTGTAAAATATAAAATAGGAATATAATTTTATTCTGTTAATCTGCGTATGTATTGGTACAGCTGTTCTGAGAAAGCTTCTGAAGAAAATTTTTCCGTAACTCTCACTCTCCCAGCTGCTCCCATTGTGTCCTTTAAGAGAGGATCTCTCACAATTTTTTCCATGGCATCAGCGAATTGGGTTGGCAGAGGATCACACAAAAATCCTGTAACATTATGTGAGATTGATTCTAAAGGACCACCTGAATTGACTGCTATAACTGGACATCTCATATACATTGCCTCCAAAGGGACAATGCCAAAGTGTTCATTGCTTGGTGTATAAAGCACACATACAGAGTTACTAAAAAGAGAAATTTTCTGTTCATCTGAGAATGATCTCAGAAAAGTCACATGGTCATTAACATCAAGTTTGGCTGCGAGTCTCCTCAGCTCTTCATAGTGCTCCACGTTTTCCAGAACTCTCTTATCATAACCACCTGCCATAACCAGGTGAACTTCATCCCACTTGTGAGAATCAAGTCTCCCTTGAAGTTCATGCAAAGCTTCGAGAGCCAACGCCAGATTCTTTTTTCTCTCGTACCTATTAATGGAAAGAAACATGAATTTTTTCTTTTTCGGTATCAGATCAGCTATGTCTGCAGGAACAATTTCTTCAAAGCTACTGATGTTGAGCGATGGGTAGAGGACATCTGGGTTGATGTGAGATAGGGACTTGAACGTGTCTCTGAACACGCTGGCAGTGAACTTGCTGTTCACGACGATACAGTCTGCCATGCCAGTCGTGTACTCCTCCAGCCAGTCCAGCGGCAACCTGTAGAGGCGCTTCAGGAAAGATTCTCTCTTGGTCAGAAGCTGGTCGGGAAAGTGACAGTAAAACAAAACCTTCTTACGGGTTCTGGCCAGCCTAAGTACAGGAATGCAGGCAGACACCTAGTGCAACCAGAGAGACAGGACAAGAGGAGAGGTTACTTATTTGTGTCAGTGCCACCAGTGTGTACGTGTGATTGCAAAGCCATGCTCTGACAGCCACTGCTTTGCAAGCCAAGTGCCTTCTCGCTCTCTCCCACACAAGCACATCAAGTTGTACTCCCTCATCCAGGACCTCTTGTGGCCCTATAATTTCTCCCTGCTCCCCACCAAGGTCCCATCAAGCCCCAGGACTTCTCCAAGCACCTCCTTCTGCCGCTACCAGGGGTGCTGGGAGAAGAGTCTAAGCAGCAGTGGCATCCCTCCTGCCCCAGAATGTAAGAGGTAAATTGCAAAGTGTGGAATATGTCAAGATTATCTAAAGTCAGGATGTTCTTTGATGTAAGATCTTTGTATACCTTTGAGCCCAATCAGCAAGAAAGAAGACCTAATCAGTGGAACTGTCAGCAGCTAGCATCCTTTAGTCAACGACATCCTGAAGCTAACAAGCCTTAAGGATGTAGTAAATCAAGATCTTGATCTATGTCTATGTATTTACATTGCTAACTTCGCAAAATACTCAGGTTCCATGTATCCTATAGCTAAACTCTGTTCATTGTAACGCTAAAAAACACACCCACAGGTCAGAAAGACCCCTGCTCAGGTGAAGACCATTTCCCTGAGCAAGTGTAGAAGTTAACTGGGGATATGTAACTTGTATGGAATCACAGAATCAATTAGGTTTGGAAAAGAGATCACCGAGTCCAAACGATGACCCAACACCACTGTTTCAAGTAGACCATGGCATAAAGGGCCTCATCTAGTCTTCCTTAAATATACCCAGGGATGGTGACTCCATCACCTCCTTGGGCAGTCCATTTCAATGTATAATCACCCTCTCTGAAGAAATTCTTCCTACTGTCCAAGCAAAGTCTCCCCTGGTGCAGCTTAAGACTAAGTTCTCTCATGCTGTTACTAGCTGTCAGGGAGACCAATGCCCACCTGCTAGAACATCCTTTCAGGCAGTTGTAGAGGGTGATAAGGTTCCCCTGAGCCTCCTTTTCTCCTAAACATCCCGGCTCCCTCAGCCACTCCTCGTAAGACTTGTGCTCCAGATCCTCCTCTGGCTTCACTTCCCTTCTCTGGAAATTATTAACCCATCATAACATTATGAGGTGCCACACTTGGGAAGTTATTAACTCTGAATTTCTGTGTATAAACGATGGCACAGAAAGCCTGATGGGGTGTCCTTGATTTGTGGAACACCATGGAGCAGCCAGAGCTTGCACAGCTCTGAAATGATCAATGTCTCTCTCTTGAGTGCTTCATTATTGGCTGGTTGCACACCCCATAATTAATCCAATTTTGTGGGATTTGATACTCCAGGGTTCTGGAGCACCTCTGTTATGAGAGACTGCAAGAACTGGGCCAGGTTAGTCTAGAGAAGAGAAGACTAGGAAGGGAGTTTATTAATTCAATAAATATCTCAAAGGTGTCAAGAGGATGGTGCCAGACTCTTTTTGGTGATGCCCAGTGACAAGATGAGGAAAGTGACCATAAACTAAAACATGAGAACTTCTACATCCACATGAAGAACTTCTTTACATCGAAGGTAACAGAACACTGGAAAAGGCTGCCCAGGGAGGTCGTGGAGTCCCGTTTCTGGAAACATTCCAAACCCATCGGGACACATTCCTCCATCACCTGCTGTAGGGGACCCTGCTTTGGCAGGGGGTTCGGAGTAGATGATCACCAGAGGCCCCTTCCCACCCTAACAATTCCGTGACTCTCTGAAAAGCACCCCACCAGCATCCCCGCTGTCGGGGCCAGCCTCAGCGGCGCTCCCGTCCCCACGCCCATTCCCACGCCCGTTCCCGCACCTGGTCGCACACGAAGGCGTCGAAGGTCTCTCCGCTGAGCAGCAGCACGTAGAGCGCCACGAAGGCCATGCGCAGGGCGGCGCACAGGGCGTGCCCGCGGCCGCACAGGCTGCGCGGGAGCCAG
>VXAX01005453.1:750388-799210 GCA_013399835.1 Leptocoma aspasia | reverse complement strand
CCCCGCCGGCAGTGCCCGCCGCCTCTCACCCCCTCCCGCTTCTCTCTCCGCAGCCCGGGCCCAACCCCAGCGCCACCAGCGTCGGCTCCTCCGGCCGCTCCCCCAGCAAGGCTGTGGCTCCCCGCGCCGCGGGATCCACCGTCCGGCAGAGGTGGGTGCCCGCCGCGGCTCCCCAGCGGGGACAGCTCTTGCCCCCGTCGTGCGCTCTGCTGGCCGGGCCGGTGCCCTCTGCTGACGTGGCAGCACTGGCTGATGCCAGTCCAGGGAAGGGCAACGCTGCTGGGGAAGGGTCTGCAGCACAAGCGCTATGAGGAGTGGCTGAGGGAGCTGGGGGGGTTTAGCCTGGAGAAAAGGAGGCTCAGAGGTGACCTTGTCATCCTCTGCAAACACCTGAAAGGAGCGTGTAGCCAGGTGGGGGTCTGTGTCTTCTCCCAGGCAGTTAGTGACAGGATAGGAGAGCGCGAGTCTTAAGTTGCGCCACGGGATGTTTAGCTTGGACATCAGGCGATTGGAATGGGCTGCCCAGGCAGGTGGTGGAGTCACTGTCCTTGAAGGTACTTAAGGAAAGATTGGATATGGAACTTAGTGCTGTGATCTAGTTGACATGGTGGTGTTGTGTCATAGGTTGGACTTGATGATTTCAGAGGTCTTTCCCAACCTAATTGATTCTGTGAAGTGTGTTATTTCTGCAGAGTCTCCTGGGATTCTTGCTCCTGGAAGCTGGTGGAGTACTAACGTGTTGTTTGGTCTTTGTTTCCTTCTGTCATCCCTTAAAGGAAAAATGCCAGCTGTGGGACAAGGAGTGCAGGCCGTGCCACGTCCACAGGGACTGGTGGGATGTGGCGGTTCTACACCGAGGACTCTCCAGGGCTCAAAGTGTAAGTTGGGTTGATGGGTGGTGGCAGGCTTGAGGGCTGTAGAGTTCCCCTGCCTGCATGGTCTTGCAGTCTTTGAATTAATAATAATCTGTCAGTGTTCTGGTGTGGATGGGAAAATTTGCTGAGTTGATGGTTGGGATGACATATTTAATCTGTAACCCTGAAGAAGTAGTTTTTAAAGTTACAGTGGTTTTAAGAAGGTAGGTACAAGTTGTATTTTGTAATTGCCAGAGCTTACCCTAAGTGGTCTTCGAAGGCTGTGAGCAATCACTTTGAAGTTGAGAAAGATCACTTGTCTCAGTGAATGAAAGCATCTGTGTGCATGTTTTCCTTCTCTTTTAAGTAAAAATTGTGGGTTGTTGTCTTATAATAGCTATGTTATGATCCTGTGCACCCCTTAAAAATACAATATAACTGATATGCCATATGCTCGCATCGGGTGTTTTTATTAAAAAGCTCCAGATAAATTACTTTAGCTGAACTTGCCTAGCAAATAGCATGCCAATACCTTGTATATCTCCATTTTCACAAGGGGAAAATTCCCAGATTATGGTCAAATACCATAGTAATGTCCCTTCAACTATAAAGAGAGCCTAAGTGTTTACTCTTTGGACTAGTTTGAGCCATTCAGATGACTTTTCCAACAAACTTTGAAGCCTAATACTTGGGTAACAAAGGTGGAAGGTGTATTTGAGCTGATGAGTGTGTGCCAAGTTATAACCTGAGTGGAAATTTGTGCTTATTGAAGAATTACAGTTCATGAGCTCGTGTTATTACTGGGTTGAAAAGTCTTGAGATGCTCAGGGCTGACCCTGTTGCCTTTTTTTTTTTCTCCTCAAATCCATTAATACTTTCTTTTGGAGTTCCTCAAGAGGGCTGCTGCTAGCTGCACAAATAGAACATTTGGGGAAGGGCTGGTGATAGGCTACTTAGTGATAGTTCCGTGAGTGATCCTTCCTTTGAAGTTGCCTTACGTGTTTTCATTTTCATATGTACTTGGAACTTTAGAAAACAAAATGTATCCAGCAAACCACCAAAGTTGTGCTGTTCTGTCTTGCTTACTCCATTCTGAGTCCAGAAAGGAGACAAGGCAAAGAAAAGACAATGAGCAGCAATAGTGTTCTAGAGCAACTCTATGCAGATAGGCAGGGCAACTGTTTTCTCTGTTGTTTGGTCTACTAAAGTTCAATTTAAAAGATGAATTACACCAAACAGGAAAAAAAACCCAGAAAGGCATTATGATTTCTTTTAATAGACTTGTGATACAAACTTTAACAATTTTGCTAAGTTTCCTTGTGAATCCTTTGATTTCACTTTTGGAGCTGAATGGCCACTCAGTTGTTCTCATCTTCAGTGCAAGCAGATCAGTAAACAGATTTTCCCATCTATTTACATTGTGACACAGTGGTTCCCAATTTTAAGGTTTTGGAGCACTGGGAGTGGTTTTTTTGGAAGCTACTTTAGGTAACTGTATGGTCAGGCTTTTAATGAAAGAATCAAAGCTATAAAAGTGAGTTGGTTTTACAAATCACCCCACACTAGATGTAACAAACATTTTCTGAGCCATGGCTTGGTAGCAACTTTTCTGCTTATGGCTTTCTAGGTATTTTTATTCAATTTTTTTTTCCATAGAAACCAATTATTATTAAGTCTGCCCTGTTTAGTTGGCTTTAAAGTGAGAATGGGTTATCAAAGGTTTGTGATTGCCTCAGTGAAGTGCTTCAGCTGAAGTTGTTTTTAGAAATGGTTGTGGTCACTAATGCATAAAGCAGTGGGGAAGCTTAGCCTGGTAGTGGTGGTGGGTGGGCTTTTTTGGTGTTTTTTCATATTGTTGAAAATGCAAGCTCTTAAAATTACTATGAAAAAGTACATAAAACCACCTGAGAACAGGTTAATTCATACTAGTTACAATGAGGGGAATTTTGCTCTAGATAAAAAAAAGTTTCTATATTTTATATTGTGCAGAATTAGACTGACGCTTTGGGTATTTTGTATCTGTATTCAACATCCAAAATAATAAATGTGTTGAATAGGCAAGTTGGTTTCCCTCAGGAAAGATCCTTTATTTGCATTACAAAATGCTTCAAAATGTGTATGTTTTTAAAAGCAGTTATTAGTGAAAGGGAATTGTGGGGGGTTTGGCTTAGAGGTGATGTGATATTTTTCTCTTTAAAGTTTGGAGATTACATGCTTTGAAAAGAAAACTAAACCCAAATTTTTTCGTCTCTTTGGGTCACGTGGTACCTGTGGTTCCTCGATCTTGTCTTGGGCTTTCCTGCTTAAGAGCTATAGGCAGCTTTCCTGTGGATAGAAAGTCAAATTGAGCTGCTTGTACAATATGCAGCCTTATGAAAGACATTCTGAGAATGCACAGCACCAAATATTTAGAGGTGTCTGAATCCATTTATTTGTTTGTGGTGGGCTGAGAAGATACAGGTGCGTGGAGGAGAATTGCAGGGTTTCAACAGGTTTGCTTCGGGACTGGAGGAAATGAGATATATGTGTCAGTACTGGAGAGCTGATTTTTCTCTAGGAGTTCAATGTCATCTTCATGTTTAAAAAACACTGAACACACAACCAATCCCCACTGTTTATTTCCATGTAGTTCTGTTCTGATTAGTGGTGCTGCTTTGTTCCCGTGTGCCTTTGGCAGAGCAGCCTACCTATTCCTACTGCTAAAGGCTCAAATGAATTAAATAGTAATTCAGATACAGTATAAGGACTATAAATTATGATTTATGTTATGTAGGCTCTAAACTTACATGTATACATATATATAAAAATAAAAATTATAGAGTAAGTATATTTATTTATATGTATAAAATGCTAGGGTTTGAGAATTACATTCTGTTCCTTAGTGAAAGATAGCCCTTGAAGGGGTTGCTTGTGTAGTCACCATGTATGTGGACTTGTTTATTTTGTTATTGGTTTATTTGCTAAATGCTTTATGCTCTCCATACCCAAATAAGTCTGATAGATAATAATTGAGTTTTAAAACTCAATGTAAGATTACATTTGTGATCATTTCAAGTATGAGGATCATGATCTCATAGGAAAAATACTCTCTGAATCCCTCTTCAGTTTCCTTTTTTTTAACTTTGTATTCAGGTAGTATTTACATGCTTATAAACAGTACCCTGGAGGGTAACACAGGCTGGATAACAGATTTCCCAATAGCGTGTTGAAAATCAGAAATGAGATTGTATGAAGTGAGTGGTATGAAGGAGAGCTGAGTGTGTGTATTCATGTAATTGTTGCATCTCAGAACAGCATGAAACAGCTGATTGAAGCTGTCAACAAGCACCCTAAGATTAACCTGATTTTTAAAAGCATTACTATACAATTTCTAAACAATATAAATAAGCAAAAAGGAAAAAAAAAATTATTCATTTTAGGTAAAGATTTAATGATGCAGCTTTGCCACTTTGTGTATGTTTTTCAAGAAAGCAGAAGTCCCTGTCTTTCACCCACTGCTGCCATTGTTTTCAAATGAAATAAAACCTCTAAAATAAAACAGCTAATGAGAATTTTTTGCCAAAATTTTAGTAGCCGCTAGAGGACTCTGTTGTTTTTTGTATCGGACTGCATCTTTGCTCAGTTGGCTATCTGAGTTGTAAACACAGAGGATACCTTTCCAGAGACTGTGGAAACAGTGATGAATAATAATGAACCATTAATGGCTTTTTTAACGAGTGGGGGGTTTGTTACTCTGTTGTGCTTTTTTATGTAACATTTAGGGTGTAAAGAACTGTCTTTAAAAACAGTGGCAGCAGCAGCAGTTTTTGATAGAGATGGCTATCTCATTTCTATATGCCTTAAGGTATTTCTGTGGGAAGGGAAGAAGAGTTTTCTTGTACAATTTCATATGAATTGATGAGCTCACTTGGCTGATGATGGGCAAGACAGACTTCTATGTTAATGCATTTTCTCTTTATTTTTAGTGGACCTGTTCCAGTTTTGGTCATGAGTCTTCTTTTTATTGCTTCTGTGTTTATGCTGCACATCTGGGGTAAATACACTCGTTCCTAGACTCAGCTGCCAGCTTAAAGCATACATCTTGGACCAAAACTATGGTGGATCCTGGTTGTTCTTGGAGAGAGACTGGGGAAGCTTCCTATCACCTGTTGAAGTCCTGTCAACTTTGGCTATAATACCGAATTAATTTCTCAGTTTGCTACTTGGGCAGCTTTAAAGCCTGTCATGGGTCATTTTATA
The DNA here is from genome assembly GCA_013399835.1 of Leptocoma aspasia. Classification (NCBI taxonomy): domain Eukaryota; kingdom Metazoa; phylum Chordata; class Aves; order Passeriformes; family Nectariniidae; genus Leptocoma; species Leptocoma aspasia. The sequence continues at coordinate 794,117 of VXAX01005453.1, read as the reverse complement.
TTTGTATCTGTACACTTAGAATACAGGTATTGCAATAAAAGTTGTATATGGAAATAGAAACAGTCTTAAATGTATTTTTTCCTCTTCCAGTATACCACAGCTGACACATTTTACTAGTGGTTTTTGTAAATAATCATATTTCTGAGTAAATGCTCTTTGACAGTTCAAACCAGATGCTCCCAAACTATACATTGCTATGTAATTTTATGCTAGAAGATCATCTTGTGTGGATGAAAGAGACAAAATCAGGTTCACAAACATGAGAAGGTAACCAACGTCCTTGTTGAAATAAAACTGAGGTACCAGTGCTGAGATTGTCATGTTCTTCTTTAACTCCAGAAGAATAGCTGGATTTATTTAATTTATTTTCTAAATGCAAGTTAAAACTTTACTCAGTGCTCGTTATCCATAATAGTTATATGCTTGTTTTTTCAAGTTGCACTTGAGGAACCACAGGAACTGGTACCTAACTGATTCTAAAAAGAATAATTGCATGGCTGTCAAAGACATTTTTCACCCTCAGTCACATGGTGTGGTTCTTGGGGCTGTCCTGTGCAGGGCCAGGAGTTGGACTTCAGTGGTCCTTGTGGGTCCCTTCCAATTTAGGATATTCTGTGATTCGGTGACTGCAGGTCCAGACTCTTAAGGAAAATTAAATGTAATGGGAGGACTGGAAAAGCAATGACTGCATTTCAAATAACAGGACATGCAAATAGCCTGAGAGACAGCTAAGTGTTGCTTCAGATAATCACTCCAGTTTACTTCTGGACTTTTCCTTTTGAAGAGTCACACAGCTCTTCCTTCTCTTTTTAAAGCTATCTACGTATTTGTGCATTAGCATTTCTCACTGCTAGTATGGTCTGGAAGTTGGATAGAATTATTTTAGCCTGCTGCTCGTGTTGAGTCCTGGTTGAATATCAGCTTGTTGTGGGAAAACAATATTCTTAGTTATGCAGCCTTGACAGAAGTTCTAACTGCATGTTGTAGAAGCAGCCTCTCACCACCTTCCGTAAAGCAGTTCTTAAATTAGCATTATTTCTGAAAAGATCAAACTGTTCAGAACAAAAACAAGAATGAGAAATGTGGTCTCAGGACTATAGAGGTAATTGTTTTGAGCTGTGCTAATGCCATAGTACCTAATCTAAGTGTGGAGGGAAAGATAGGAAACTTGGAGCAGAAACTGAAAGTTAGCTTAGAAAATGTAACAGTAGGGAGGTGTTCTCAGAGGTTTGGAAGTTGAGCAGGGAATTCTGGAGACTCAGAGGCAGTGGTGTAGCAGAACACTGAATTGGTGGAAACTGATACAAATAAATCACGTATCAAAGGGAAAAGGATCCATAAATAATTTGCCTCTATGCATGTGGAAGGGAAGTTAAAACACAAGGGAAAAATAAAGTGGGGGGGGTAGTTCACCACTTCAAAAGGTGGAGATAAGGATCTCTCACTGAAATGCTTTGCTTAGCAAGAAAATAAATTCTGTAGAATCATCAATTTCATTTTAAGACAAGAAAATGTAAAGAGAAGACTGAATGCAGGTCAGTTGTTCTGCTGACCATGTGAACAGACTATGCTGAGCTAATCTGTGGTGCTCAAAGGAAAAGGAATGGAATATTCTAAAATAGTGTAAGGGTAAGAAATAAGGAATAACAGTAATATCAAAGTAGGTAACCTTTTTTACTATGTTTTTCTAATATACTGTTTGACTGTTTTCTAATACAGCAGGAAACAATTTTCTTTTAAACACTTCCAGTCCCTAAAAGCTGTTTTCTCACACCAAATAATTCCATTTAAAGCCTTCCATATTTTTGCTTTTTGGTGTCCTGCTTCTAAAGACCAGAATTGATGATGATCTTGGAAAAGTGATGGGGGGAAGGCTTATTGCTGTACAGCCTTTTGATAAATATTTAATACATTTAAATGCATTTTAATACATTTAGTTCAGCTGAGTATAAAAATGCTGACTACTTTGACAGTGCTGTTCTTGCTTAAGTATTTTGTTTTCTAGAATGGCCTGTATCATGGATTTTTGCATGCACTGTCAAAAGAGCCTAATGTCTCTCATTTTGCACAAATAAGTGTTTACTGTGTGTTACTTCCCACCCTTTCTTGGCTTTATATTTTATGTCAGCTTACCTCTGGTGATACTTAAGTTGGATTCAGCTAGCTGACACATCTGTAGTTTTATTTTCCTTGCACTTCATTAAAACCTAGATTTCTCTATTGTATGTTTCCAAGTTGTGATTATTTAAGTTATTAGCATGAATGTGTTGGATATTTATGCTCAGATTCTTAGTGTTTCATGTACACGAGTTGTAGTGGAGTCTTGCAACTGATGTTTATCAAACTTCAGCTCCAGAGAGGCACAGGTAAAGAAATGCAGGTTGCAAAGACTTACTGGAATTTTGGCTAATGATGAATGTGAAATTCTGTTTGGTCTGGGTGAATAAATTATAGCCATACTGATAAACAGTAGCTAATCTGTGATACAGAAAATTAGTCTTCCAGTAATAGGTAGAAAAGAAGAAAGGACAGTCATTTGAAAAGCTTTGTATCAGGTGACTAGGAATTAGTAAGACTTTGGGTTTTTATGCCTACTGGTATGTGATTGAAATACAAGCTTGACTGAGCTGGCTGTTGTAAGTATCTTTACTTGGGTGCTGCAGAAGGCTCTTAAGTCCTCAAAGATCTTTATTTTGCCTCCTTAAAAATAAAGATTCAAGATATCTAGAAGAATTTGTATTTCTATAGAAGAGATGATAAAGTACTAGAACATTTTATCCTTGACTTAAAGTATTTGCAACCTCAGACTCCATTATCCCTCAGCTGGGTTTTATAAGGAGGTGGTTCTTTTGCACATGAGTTCGTCTTAAGGTTTTCCTCCCCCCCCACCCCCAACAAAAAATCTGAGTATGTGAGCAGGTTCAGTCTAATTTAACAGTGACTTAGAAGCTGAAAGACGGTATTCTTGGGGGTTGGATGGAATAGGTAACTGATAAAAGAGGGAGATGGTCAAAGCTCCTGCTGTGCAAAAGCCTTGCACTTTTAACTTGTTACCCAGGAAGAAGAGGGGGAGAGAGACTTCTTTAATGCCTTTATGATAGGAAAACTTAAAACTTCAACTTTCGCTCTTGCACGTATTTGCACACTGAAGTGGATCACCCATGAGCTATTGATCTGCAGGTATATGGGCTTCATTAGTTCTGGTGTTTCAGATTTGTTTCAGGCCTTTTACTTTTGCCATCTGCTTAGAAGCCAGCTCTACTGCTCAACACACACACGCATGCACACACATGCTCTTTCCAGAGGTTTTTGGTTTTGGGTTTTTTTTCTGGAGAAAGAGATGACTTCAAAGTCTAGCTGGTTATATACTTCCTGCTTTTGTAATAAGGCTGCACTGACATCTTTGTATTAGCTGTTTATGTAAATGTATTTCATAGAAGACTTCTCTAAACTTGGCATTGGTAATAATATACTAAGGATAGTAATGATTCTCACTTTAAGATCTCTGAGGGGGTGCTCTGCCATTTGGCTTTTTTTTATTGAGAGGAAACTTGTACAACATTTGTGATTTCTGCTATGATTTCAGAAGTTGCTGAAAGGAAAGGCAGGCTAAGCAAGAGCAGGTGTGAAGTTACTGAGTATATCTCATCCCTGACATGTATTGTTATCTTCTCTCTGTGCTCTAGTTATCTCTTTTTCTCTGGAGACCTCTGAAGATACTGATTTGTGCCATGTAGTAGGATAATGCTCTAATGCAAAGATGTGCCAGGCAGTAACAATAATGAACTGGACAGACCCATTTTATTTAAGTCAAAAATTCAAGTTCAGATGTGTATCACCACAGATTTGATACTGCTATCACACATGTGGCAGCAGGTTGCAAATAATTATCCTCATTTCTTATTTTGAAGGATTTTTTGCACGGCTACCTTTCAGAACACTATCTGTGATTTTTTGACCAAACCAAAATTCAGAAATTCTTTGAAGTTACACTATTATTTTATAAAATAGAACTAAGCAAAACTCCCATGCACTGCTTCCTTGAAAGAGCTGCTTGTCTTAAAAAGTGAAAAAAGTGAAATTCCAGCTAGTTTAGTGTGATTTTTTTTTTTAGTTCATGCATTTATCACTGAGTAAATATACTGACCTGATTTTCTTCTCGGATACTACAGAGAGGTAGAAAATATGCTTACAAATGCTGCAGAGGTTAGACATTATCTGAGAGAAATGCTTCCAAAATCAGAAATAAATTTGTGATTAGTATGCTCCGGTTTCAGAGAGGCTGCATTCCCAACATCGCTTAATTATCAAACACTATTCTGTGAGTCATTTCAGTTTTTTAGCTGTCTTGGTTGTTTTTCTGGTAAGGTAATATGAAAAGAACCTAAAGCAATGTTGCCTTAAGTTCCCAAGACTGGCTGGTAAGTAATGTTACTCCCGACTTACATAAAAGCGCCATGCAGTTGGGGTGTGGCATTTGTTGTAATCAGTGAAGGAGAACATGTGTGTTCCTCACCTCAGGGAGACATCTGTGAGGGAGAAAACATAACTGCATGATACAACTGCACAGAAATTTGTAAAGGACCAAACTGTTGTAATTCAGTGTGAATCTGAATTTGATGCAGTTGTGGGGTTTGGTAGATCTCACTTTCTAATTTTGTTCCATTTTTGTTTTGATGTTCCTCCTTTTATTTCAAAAAGTAATCGATGAATAAAATTAATTAAATGTAACATTAAATATCTTTTTAAAATTAACACTCTTAACTTTCTTTAATCTCAAAGCAATTTTTTTTTGTTTGATTGAAACTACAATGAAAAGTAATCGCAAATGACATTTTCCATAAAATGGATATTTACTGAAACCAGCTCTTAACACTAGATAGCCATGACAGTGTGAAATAGTGTTGGAAATATGGGTATAGGTCATAGCAAAATGTACTTTGGTAAGAACCTGTGGATGTCTTTGATCCAGCTCCCTGCTCAGAGCAGAGTAAATCATCAAGGCTTGATCAGGTTGCTGAGGGCCCTCTGCAATTGCATTTTGAGAATCTCCAAGGAAAGGGTTTCTCTGGGTACCTGTCTCTGTGCTTAACCTCTCTCTGGTGAAGATACTGTTTGTTGTATTCAATTAGAATTCCTTTGTTGGACCTTGCAGTGATTGCCTCTTGTCCTCCATTGCTGGGAGGGCTCCAGCTCCATCTACTTTCTAACCTTAGCTGGGGACAGGAGCTTGTGTTTTACCCTCAGCCTCTTGAGCTAAACAAACCTGGTTGTCTCTGTCCCTGTGTGTCATGTGCACCAGCCTCCAACCATCTAAATATCCCTCTCCTAGATTCTCCAGTTAGTGGGTTTTTTTGCACTGGGGGCACAAAACTCAGTTTCCCAAAGGAGTGTGTAATAAGGGAGTATCTTTACGAGTGCTTTGCTTGACATGCCCGTTGTGCATCTTGCTCCATGGTTAGCCTTCGTCACTGCAAGGGTGTGTGCCACTGGCTCATGTCCAGTGTGGCCACTGGGACATTTTGTGCAGAGCTGATCTCTGGAGAGTCAGGCCATGTCTCACTGCATGGAGTTGCTCCACCCAAGATACAGGACTTAATATTTGTCTGTCCTGAACTTCAGAAGGTTTTTTTGGCTCATTTTTCCACACTGCTAAGGTCACTGAGATTGCAGGGCTCTTCTCCACCAGCTACCACTTTGTGAAATTTGGTGTCCTCATAAACTTGCTGAAGATGCAGATAATGAGACCAATTGCCTTCCTGCCAACAGCATGACAGTGAGTTTGCATCACTGCAGGATTACTTCAAGCTTCTGTCCCTGTTTATGGCCATCCTCAAAAAACCTGATATGTCTGGGTTTGAGCGTAATCCTGGCACTGAGATACTGGATTTCACATAAGGACAGGCTCTAGCCTCATGCATGGAGGATGCAAGTGAAAACTCAGACATGCTTGAGAGTGCCTTCCCAAAATTCACTAGGCACTGTTCCCAGGCCTTCTGCTTATTCATTTCTCACTCACCACCTGTGCATTCAGATCTATCTGCTGGCTCGTAAACTGATTTATATAAAGTTCTAACTTCTCAATAGCCTGCACTACTTCTGCTATGTGTAGGTATCACACAGACTGTACTAGAAGATGCCTACAGCATGCACTAGGTGGCCAGAGCAACACATAAAAGTTAATTTCTGGTATGATTTCAGTTGAAAAGTGTGTTTTTCTGAATTTCCTCTTAGCATTCCCAGAGAATCCAGAAGAAGGAAGAAAACTTCCAAGTATATATTCACCCTGTATTCTTTCTTCCCTTGAACTGACTATTCTTTGAAAGGAAAAGGGGCTCTAGGAATATAACTGTAACAATTCTTCTAGGCACTTCTTTGCCAATAAAAAAGGATCCTTAAGATATTTTGCTAAAACGAGTTAAAGACACTGCATACCCGTGTGTCCAAATGGTGAGATACCTGTATGTTCAAACCAGGATGAGAGTCCTAGTTCTTTCTCCTGGAACATTTGTCTGTCCAGAGGCTCAAGGCTGGATGGTTTTCACCTCATTCTCAAGTAGACAAGAGGCTAGAAGTGTTGAGGAAGAATTGTCCTCATATAATCCCAGGTAATTGCCAGTGCTGACCAGCCAGGTCCTGTGTAGTGGCTGAAGCATGGATGTTTTCCAGGGAGTTTGGGTACAGATATTTTAATGTTTACAACTGTCTTATCTTTGCCATATAGATGTCAAAGCTTAGTGGGAGAAAATAATGCCAATGTCTCAAAGTTCACTTTCCCTGCTCTTGCAGACAACACAGCATTAAAGCATTTTACAGATCAATCAAACTCCTTAATTTAAGATATATGAACTTCCCATGTCTTGTCTGAGAAGGTACACTGGAATATGTACAGCAGTTAGCTACCTCCCTGTATAAAGACACCTCTTGGCAGTGAAGTTGAAGGTGTAGTTGTGCCAGATTTAGTAAAATGTGTAGCTGATTCACAGGCAATGTAAATATGCCTGTAGTTAAGGAAGATGGTGTTGGTGGAAGTCAGTCTGTGCCTTACCCCTACAATGCATGAGCATCAGGTAATGAAAAGAGGTATTTTAAAAAGCCACCTAATCACCATGTTTTGTAGAAAAGTTCTGTGAGACAATTGTATTCATGCTCTGGACCCTGTTCCTCCACCATCTACTGTAAAGCAGTGGCTTTCAGATAATGCTGAAGTTGGCAACAATACTGCTACTGATAATTCATGGATCAGATTACAGGGAAGTTTGTCATAAAAACTGGCATACATTCCAAACACAGCATCCTATCTTACTCTAAGTGTCTTTGTGAAGTACCCAACTGTGAAAAACCTGCAAAGGCAGATTAAAGTGGGAGAATGATGGCACCATGGGTTCTGGCATTCCAGTGTAAATCCATTGTGCTGTTGTAAACCGGCAAATGTATGGAGTCAAAGCCGTACTTTCTCATACAAAGTCTCATTTTTTCACTGTGCATTTAACACCATCAAGTCTCAGATTTGAATGTGTAACTGCAGTGCCTAATTAGCACACCCATGCTAAATATTTCCAATACCTTCTGTGAAAGAAGAGCTTTCATGCAGTGCTTCCCATCCTACATTTCCCTTCTCACCCTCACTTGATGTGGTTGGGTAAAACCCCTATAGCACTAAGAACCACTGCTACTTACTAGCTATTAGTAATAAGCTATACCACTATAATTTCATTTTTCTCCCAGTTTTCTGCCTTCAAGCTTTGGCCAGACTAACCCCTCAAGTTCTTTTCTGTTTTAAGCAATCATAACACTTGTGCTCACCTCCTGATAACCTCCTGATAAAGTAGCAATTTCTGCTTTGAAAGAGGACATCATTCATGTCAATGGCAAGGTGGCTGGAACTAGATATTATTTAAGGTCCCTTCTGCAACTCTGTGGTTCTATGTAGCTCAAGTTTAGATGTAGTTCACTGAAGAACTGACTTGGCCTTCGTCTTGGTTGGTCTTGCACAGGCAGTTTCCTTCTGCTTGCTGAGAAAAGCAGTAATCATAGGTCATGTTCTTTGTTGCTGTGTGTGAGATAAAGCTGTTTACATCAAGGCAATGCCAGTGCTTTGCTCCTGCTTTCATTTCTGCACTGCATCAGTGCCACTCCCAATTTCTTTGTGTATGTGCCCACCTTCTTTCCTTGCCAGAAAGCACTGCTTGGATTTCTGCTGGGGGGATCTAGAGTCATCCTGCCTTTTCCAGGAAAAAACAAATTGATATGAAAGCATTGGGTTGGTCCCACCTTATCACATCTGCTTCTAAAACTGATCTCTCTGCATTAAGAGGTGTCTTCTTTTGTCACATTAATGAAGAAATAATAGTGTTTGTCTCAGGCCAGACTTGCTAAGATGGGCTGAACCTTGAATATATATATTTTCTGTGAGATGTATGCTGTCTTTGCATGGAAGCAGTGTAGAAATGAAAGAATTTAATCTTTTTTATATAACAATTCAGTGACACAGGTCAGGCTGGAATTCAGGATTTCTGGGGTCCTTAAGTTACAGATATTCCTCTGTGTAATGCTGTGCTTGGCATAAAAGTATAAAGTCCGTCTGAGTTAGCCTGTGCATGAGCTGTGAGCATGAGGAAATACAGGAGGAGAGTGGCACAATGTGTCAGTTTACAGCAGAGATTGGCCGTGTCCACCTCTCACCCTATGTGATCACCCTCAGTGATAGGAAAGACAGTGATAAGTTGGGGCTTAATAACATCCTTCCTAGAGCTACACTGTTGCTATGAACATATTATAAGTTTCTCTGTGTGTAAGCCTTCTGATCATTTTCCCATGGGAGAACATCCTTTTGCTGTCTTTTACTCTGTATAAGCTTTCTGTGAACAAAATATCTGTGTCTGTTCTTCAAGGACATGGAATTGGTTAGCCTCCTCCTACCTATGAGGAGAAAGAGCTGAAATTACTTTATCTTTCTGATATTATAAACTATTCGGACACATTTTCCTAGACGAAGCAGCAGCAGGAGCATGGAATGCTCTCTGCTGAGCAGATATAGAAATATATTAAAATTATAGAGTCATTTTAATAAATCATTTTAGCCTTCTGATATTATTGTCAAGAGTCCTTTCTTCTGTGTGTGGACCACGACGATACTACACAGAGGTCATGAAGAAGTTGAAGGCAGTCTTTTCATGGCTGTTCATGGAAGGAGGACAAGAAACAATGGGGTTAAGTTGAAACAAGATCTATTGGATATAAGGAGGTAGATTCTCACCATGAGGATGGGTGAGCCAAGGTTGCCCCTAAAAGTTATGCAGGCTCCTTTGTCCATTGGATGTTTTCAAGATCTGATGGAAAGCCCTGGGAAGCCTGGTCTGACCTCATGAGCGACCTACCTTTGAGGTGTAGGTAACAGAGTGTTGCACTAGATGACCTTTCAAGGTCTCTTCCAAGCTGAATTATCCTATGACCATATGATTCTTGTGGAGCCTTTTTGACACCTAGATGAATGTCTGCATCCTCTGAAACTTGTTATGTTTCTGCTGCTCTGCTGCACAGCAGGTGATGCAAAGAGCTGAAGATAAAGCATAACCTCAATAAAAGTTACATCAGATTTCCAAAGGTCTTGGAGAGTTATGGAGGGAAAGAAGATTCTTAGTTTTATCAGCTATATTTTTCAGTCTTCGGAGCTTGATTTTTTTGATAGACTGAACCAAGTAGAATTCCATGATATTAGGTAAAAACATAGTATGCATTGCAAATAAATAAGTCCGATAAATAAGTTGTCAGGAATTATCAAAACTGTACATGCTACTCCATCTGCTGGGGAAATCAATAACAACTTCCAGTATTTAAGAGGTGGAGACTTTCTTCAGTCACAAAGGCAGGGTTTTTCCAATCTGTTTTGTATCTGTAGGCAAGTGTCTTTCCTTTTGCAATACTTACACTACAAAGGATAGACAGGAAATCTTGTTTGAGGAAATTGTGATTTTTGAAAAATTCTGCAGGTATAATTACTATTTTTTCACCTGTTCCCTTTATTTTGAGATGAGTCACTCAAATCGATGTGGTTGAGAGGTTGCAAATGAAAGACAAAGCCCTGAAATTTTGGTCTCCTCTTTTCTATGCATTGTAGACTCAGAACATGAGAATGTTTGCTAAACCCAGAGCAGATCTTGGAAGTCAGTCTGTGTGGTCCAGGATCTCATTCTGTCTGTTTGTGAAGGACTTAGCTCAGAGATCCCTGATTAACACCTCTCTCAGCAACATCATCTGCTGGAATTTTCTTCACCAAATTCTGTAATGACTCTGCTTAGCGGTAAATGAGAATGATGGTGTTGAAGTTGCCTGAAAATAACAGAAGCATGTTAGCATGAAATTACAATCTCATATTTTTGGAAGGTACTAGGTGTAAAGCCTCTCATAGCCTCTTCATGAACTATGAGACTCCATGTCTGATGAGTAACTTCTCTCTTGAAATAAGAGAACCTCACAAGGAAAAAAGCCATGAAAGAGTAAAGGCTGAGCTAAGAATTATGTGGATTTCCTAGGTGTCTTTTTTCTTTCATTACATAATCAGTAACAACCACTTTTTTCAAAGTAACACACTTTCCATAGTAATACATTGAAATGGAACTAGAGAGGTCAGAGACAGTGAGCTTCAGTCTAAATCTGCATTTACGTTTTGATATGCAAGCAGAGACTGAGGATTGTGTTTACTGTCCTGAAGACTCACATCTACTGTTTATTTCCATATTTTGAGCTAGAGAAAGAGCAGTGAGCACCTATGAGGAGTACAGTCACTTCATTCTGGTGAGAAGTAAGCTTTTATTTGGACCAAAGAGAGCGTTAAAGTGCTCTTCACAGCCATGAAGTCTTCAGTTCTGTTCTTCTTTTGCAATGAATAAAAATGTGTGTTTGTTTCCTATATGATGGTAAATTTGTAATTCAGACATTTGTCATGGAGACTGACTGATGAATAATGAAGTCTAGTCCCTTCTAATCTAGTCTGAATTCAATATTTGATCTCAAAGACAGCATTTGCATCACAGTCCGTGTCACTTCCCGGAGGTTTACTTCGTTTGAAGACATGAATTCTTGAGAGGTTTTTTCAAGCTCAGAATTTTACTGGAGACTCTTCTGTTATGTACTTTCAGAACTCCGTCTTAAGGCCAGGGTTCAAGGAACAGCTGTAGCCTTGTAGCCAAGTAGATAAGCTATTTCCATTTATTGTAAGAGGCCACAGGCTTTGTCTCAAGTTAGCAGTGGAGACTTCTGAACCTGTTTGGCTTCATATGGGCTTGTTTTGGGAGACTTGTAGATTTATTTTACCTGTATTAGTTATTGTCTAATGACCACTTAACTATTACTTTGTTTTAGCTTTTGATCATTTTGTACAACTGTGTGGTATAACACCTAATCTTATGGATTTTTGTAACTAGAAGATATTAATAACAAGCACTTATTCTCTGTAGAATGAACTGTGTATGACTGATCCTGGAATGAAGCACCTTGTGGGTTACAGGGACAGGATGATACCAGAGGCCCCAGGGCTGTGAACAGCTCACCAGAAGTTGCTTGCAAGCAATAAAGAATGGCAATCTTTAGAAATGGGTAAAGCCAGTTAGGGATAACAAAAGAACTAATACTAAGTATCTGACATATGTACTACACACTATATGTAGCATAGAGTTGGAGAAGAGTGAAGAAAGAGCAAGGTGCAGAGGGTGTTAGAAAACATGTAAAAAGGATTCCAATCAGATTCCAAGTTGAGAAGGAAGAAATCATCAACATCATACTGGCAAAAGATTTGAACACTAGGAGCTCACTGTTTCTCTCCCCCTGCTCTGAAGCTGTCTTCGTTAAGACCCAGAGTGCAGTGGAAAGGAAAGCACCCTACCAAAAAAATGGGTTGGTATTTCCTGGGCATAGTGACCATAAAATGATAGTTTTCAATTCTGGGTGAAGTTAGGAGTGGTGCCAGCAGAGCTGCTGCCTTGGACTTCCGACAGGCAGACTTTGGCCTGTTTAGGAGATTGAAAGGCAGGTTCTGGTTAACCAACCTGATCTCCTATGACAAAGTGACACACTTCATAGATGAGGGAAAGGCTTATCTGTCTAGAATTCAGTAAAGCATTTTGACACCATGTCCCACAGCATTCTTCTGCAGAAACTGGCTGCTCGTGGCCTGTATAGATGTAGCCTTTGCTGGGTAAAAGTACCTGGATGGCTGGGCCCAGGGAGTTGTGGTGAATGGGATTACATCCAGCTGGTGGCTGACCACAAGTGATGTTCCATAGGGCTCAGTACTGGGACCAGTCCTGCTTAACATCTTTATTAATAACCTGGATGAGGGGATCGAGTGTACCTCAGTAAATTTGCAGACATTACCAAGTTAGGTGGGAGTTGATCTGCTGAAGGGCAGGAAGGATCTGCAGTGGGACCTGGACAAGCTGGATTGATGGCTTGAAGACAACTCCATGAGGTTCATCAATGAGAATGCAACAACCCCAGGCAGTGCTACAGGCTGGGAGCAGAGTGGCTGGAAAGCTGCTCAACAGGAAGGGACTTGGGGGTGCTGTTTGACAGTGACTGAGCGTGATCCAGCATGTGCCCAGGTGGCCAAGAAGCCCAATGGCATCCTGGCTTGTATCAGAAATAGTGTGGCCAGCAGGACAAAGGAAGTGATTATCTTGCTCTGCTCAGCACTGTTGAGGCTGCATCTCAAATCCTGTGTTCACTTTTGGGCCCTTCCCTTCAAAAAGGACATTGAGGTGCTGCAGGTGTCCAGACAAGGGCAACAAAACTGGTGAAGAGTCTGGAACAAGTCTTATGAGGGTCAGCTGAGGGAGCTGTTGTTTATCCTGATGAAGAGGAGGATCAGGGAGGACCTCATCACTCTCTACAACTCCCTAGAAAGAGGTTGTAATGAGGTGGGGATTGATCTGTTCTGTTCATGTTTCAAGTGCAAGGATGAGAGGAAAGGGCCTTAAATTGTGCTAGGGGAAGTTCAGATTAGATATTAGAAAAAAAACTTTCACTGAAGATGTGGTTAGGCACTGGAATAAATTATCCAGGGGGGTGGTAGGATTGCTGGTATGTAGGAGCTGTTCAAGAAGCATCTGCACGTGGCTCTTGAAACTATGGTTTAGGGGTGATACGGTGGTGCTGGGTTGATGATTGCTTGAGATGATCTTTAAGGTCTCTTCCATCCTTAATGATTCTGTGGTGCTAAAATGTTTGTGTATATGCAATTTTAAGTAATATAATTTGAGCTGTGAAGCATTAGTGTCATTGTAACTAGGTAGGTAATGCTTTCATTAGACTGTTAAGACTTCAGCTAGACTCACAGGAAGATCATGGCTTTGTATATATGGTGTGTTCCCTTGCCCTTAACTTTTCAAATTTAGCAGACTGATGGGACTTCCATCAGTCTATAATATAATCTAAATTTGGTAGAAAAGGTTAGGTAACAGTCATGAACTGTGTATCCCTGACTGATGTAGCAGAAGTATCTTGGAGTGGCCTGTCATGAAGGGGTACATGCCCACCTTTTGTTATGCTTAGCTGGAGCAAATGAATCTGTTTCCAGAGATTGTTTTTTGGTTTGGTTTTTTTTTTTTTTCAGAAGAGGGTAAAGGTGAAAGCTGTACTTAAGGAAGGAGTGTGGTTATGTCGTGAGTAGCCCTTATCCTAGAGAGGCAAGCTGTATGATTTTTTTGAATCTTTAGGAAAACACAGCTTACACACTCCTCTGAATGACACTACTGGATTTGGCCTTCATGGACTTGACCCAAACTCACTGAATATGTGGTTTAATTTGTGAGATATTATTTGGGTATGTTTCAAGCAGTCATCATCCTCTGATGCCAATATTTGCTGTCTTTCAAGATAACGTTTTAGTGCTGCTAGAGTCAATCTGGTTAGGTCTTGTGAAGTCTTCTGCCATTGAGGCTTCTAATGAAGAGGAAGGAAACTCACTAGATTTAGAGCTTATTTACTTTGTCTAGCACTGTGTACAGTGATTTAGGTAGAATAGTCATCACATTTCAGAAATTGTACCAAGAGAGCTTAGCTTGGGAGCAGGTCTGTGAAGGAGTCTGTGATGGTATTTAAAGGAGAGCATCAAAGACAGGAAATAAAGCTGCTACTGTGTTGTTTTAAAAGATTGGAGAAAAATCCACACAGATATTAAGAGGAAATATTGTAAGCCATAGGCTGTTTCCTGTGAGGCCAAAATGCATTCCCTATAATTCAAACTTCTCTTAATATGTGTGAAGGACAGATTTAGACCCACGAGGGAAAGAAAAGCTGTGAAGAAGAGGAGGAGGGCTAACAGCTTACTTCTTGGCTGTTAACATTGAATAATTAAGCACTAACAGCCAAAAGGAAAGCTGTTGTTTTCCTAGTCCAAATACCCAGCCAGGAATAAAACATTAAGCAGCTATAGAAATGATGTCTTTCATTTTCTTTCCATAAAACAAATGACTAAGTTAAACAACATATACTTTGGATAGATGGAATAGAAGTGTATCTTATATAGCCAGAATTTTAATTTCTGGAATTTATGCTTTGCATTTCATGGGTAAACTGAACATGATGTGCTGACTTTTTTTCCTTACAATTCATTGTGCATCTGTGGAAATAAAGGCTAGTATCTAGAATACTTAAGCTTTAAACCATGACCACTTTATGGTAAAGAATCCACTAAAGTTCTTGTGTATACCAAATCTTACCTGTTTTGTTTTTTCCCAGCTGTGTTATTTGGTTCAAAAAATGTATTATTTACTAACCTTGTCCTGCTTCTGGAAAGGAAGTCATTAGTCCATGCCTTTACTGATGGAGGGTCTGAAGGTGTGGCATTAGGCTCTGGCCCCTGCCACTTTTGTCATCTTTTTACAAAGGCTGACCTTTCTAGAAGTTCTCAACCTGCAGCTTAAGCTTACCAGAGAGGAGAATAAAACAAGTTTTTTACTGGTAGATTTTACTGGGTCTAAAGTGAGGATTGTAAAATTTTGATTGAAATAGAGACATCACATTCATGATTTAAGAGTACAACCCATACCCATTCACACGTTTTATACTGTAAGAAAACTCAGTGGGGAAAAAAAAGCCTAAGAAAAAAAGACATATGAAATGAAGGAGATATGGCATTCAGCATGTCTGACAGAAGAAATAGCCCCCAGAGCCAGAAAATTGTCATCGGGTAGCAGTGATATCAGTCTAGAGCTCCTTCCAGCTTTGGATCACAGGGCCCATCAGCAGAGCTCCCTGTATACAGCACCCCTTCACAGTCACTCGTCAATCAAACAACTCTGAAAATAAAGACCACATGTCATCAAATTTGTGGAATTCTTCTCTTCCTGTTTATGCAAGAGCTGCCAGATCACTTATGTTGCTGCACCAGCTTTCTGTCCTCAGAGAGGTGGGTGATTTTCTTTTCCTAGTGTCAGCATAGGTAAGTCCTTTCACTTCTGGTGTGAAAATTAAATGTTGTTGTAAGACAATTTCATGCTGCCCGGGAACACTGAGGACCTTTGTAGGAATGCAAAGGCAGTAGCTTTGAAATGCTGTTTATTTACCTCTGTAAAGACCCTCTGCCACCATGGATAGGGAGAAATAGAAGGATGGATCCAGAATACCATGTTTGCCTGTGGAAGACCCTTCATATTTGTTTGTATTGGTTGGATTCAAGCACTGGAGCTGGCAAATTGCCCCGAAGATGCAGTGTGTGCTTGTGTGAAGGCCACAGGAGCAAGGTAGAGAGGCTGTTAACCTGCATTAACTCTTGAAGCATTATTAGAGATCGGGATGTCATTTGGCCTGGGCCAAAGATGTGCAAGAAACAGTGCTCGTGCTTTTGTGGGAAGGCTGATTGCTTGTCAATGCTCAGTTTACTTGCATAGGTGCAGCAGAAATGGGACAGAACAGTCCTATTTCAGTGAATTGTCACCTGTATGTGGCTCACTCCTGCTCAACATCACATCAGCAGAGGCGCCATGAAAAGTAGGGATCACTCCTTATAGTAACCATCACTCCTTTCTCTAATAAAGCTGCACAGATAATGAAAAGGTTGAAAATTATATTAAAAACATCCAAAAATAGCAGTAGTTTGCTGGCGGATTTCCCAGCAGACCATATGTCGACCTTTTCTGGTCAATGTAAAATCCACAATCAGCCTGGATTAGTGCCTAACCTCAGATGTATCACCCCATGTTTTGCTGTCTCGCTGATGCCACCCTGCCACCCTTTCCAAGAGGCTTCAGGCTCCCTTTGTGTGACCTTTTGCTCACAATGTGTGTTCTCAGAGAGGCCATCACGGGCTCGCAAAGCACGGTCTGAATGTTCCCCATGGCTGGGAAATCATTTGTTCCTCTGCATTGCCTGGGCCAGGGCCCTGGTTTTTTCGGTGTTGCTTGGCCAATCTTAAAATTTTTTTATAAAGCCTTTTTTTTGATGAATGCTAGGTTTCTTTCTTTGATTATCAGAGGAACATTCCCTTCCTCTTCCACATCTGTCTGTGTTTTCATTCTCTTTAACATACGAGACAAATTTCAGAGAGCTTTCCACCCTCCTGGCCCAGGAAGACAACCTGATGCCTCTTCTTTGCTGGTCTTTGCTCCATATGCTGAAGAGGAAGGCTTTGTATATTTTTTAATGTTCTCCCATAGCATTAATTCTTTATATCCAATATGAATTATTGGCAGATTAACAGCAATCTGGAAAAACAGATGGTGCTTTCCAGACCTCCCTCCTCCTTCCCTGTCATGGTTGAAAGGAAACTAACATTAATTCAGCCCCAGCCTTCAGTGAGAGCGCAGGCCTACTCAGTGTGCCAGGCTGCCAGATATTTACGTACAGCTTTATCTCATGTACGTATGTCCTATTTCTTCTGGATATAGAAAGAAACCTCTAATATATATCAGTGTTTTTATAATGTGACAAAATTTTATCTATAGTTACAGATGCAAACATAAAACCACCACTTAACTACGTTCATGTCTAATCACATAACTATATATTAGTGAGACTGCATTTGTGCTCCTAAATATATGGAAGTGTATTCACACAAATACATATGTATATATGTGCATACATGATACATCAGGTGTGTGTTTCCTAAATCCATTGGGCATCAATATTGATGTTTCTCTGTGGAAACTCTAAATTAAGTCTGATTGGAAGCTGTTATTATGGCTTGGAATGGCAAATGTCCACCAGCTACTGGTTAATCACAAATGTCTTCCCTGGCTAGAAGCAGACCCTTGTATCACTTTCTCTGCACAGTTGCACTATGTCCTGGCTTTATGCATCATGTTTGGCACAATTTCAGTCTTTCTCTGCTGGACGACATTCTTCAAAGATTTCTTGTCAAGAAAATTCATCGTGCCAGTTGTATGTATGACTTTTCCCTGTACCACCAGTATTATCTGTCACCAACTGTACTCTTCAACAACAGGTAAGAACTAATACACCTCAAGATCTTTCTTCAAACTTCTTCCAGGAAAATATTATTTTTTTTTAACAACTCTTTCATGTCATAGGAGTAATATTAGTAAGAAATGCACTGAAGCCAACATGAGCAAATAATATGTACACATGTATATACACACTGGTGTGCAAAGGTTTCAATCTGAGACATGTAATCTCTTCTTGGCAGATGCTTTCCCTTTGTTTTCAGTAGTTTATATTTTGGCTACCTTTTCTCCCAGCCTACAATTAATAAAGCCAGTCACCACAGACTGTGAAATTCTTTCTTCTTTATTCTTTGGTATACTATTAACCTGTGCTGTTCCTTATTGTGCTATCTGTAAGAAGGGTTTTGATGGAAACCTTTTCAAGACAGAAGGATCCCACAGCACTGGTTAATGAAGCCTGTGGCACCCTCTTAAATTCTGCACTTCTGCACCACTTAAAATATTTATTTTCAGGGTTTATGGAGAATAGTGTTTAGTCACTTGATCACAGCTCCCTTACATTGAATGGCAAGAGGCCACCTTGCCAATCAATGAGTATAGCATCTTTGATGGAAAGTACTGCAGGGAGAGAATGTCGACTGGGATGTGATGGAATTTTGTGAGGTTTTGTTGTGGTTTACTTTGGTTTTGTTTTTCTGTTTCATTTGGCACATTTTGGATGTTGGAAGTATCAAGTGTACTTAAAAAGTAATGGTGTTTTCTTCCATCCGTGTCCAAGGGCCATCTCACTTAAGGTCAAGCACATCAACAAAAATTTACCAAGAGAATCCGGAGGCCTGTGATCAAAAGTAGAATTGATTTATTACTAGTGGCTTCTGGTGTCATTTCAGACTGTTTCATGCTCATCATATAAACAACCCCTTGCATTTACTCGGCTATATACTTATATTCCAAAAGGAGTAGCATATGGTGTGAAAACCAGATGCCCCTGCCCACACAAAAGCTCTATACATTTGTTTGAATGTAGTCAGGAAACAGTCACGATCTTCTTCCCACTCCCAAAGGAGTCAGCTGAATGCAGCCAAGACCCTGTTTAGCTCTCACTGACTACTGGTGCTGCCTAAGCAGTCCTGGGGGATAATGTGATGGCCTGTCTTGTCTCATGGGAATGTTTCGCCATGAGAACTGAACTTCCCATGCTCTGTGAATTAGTTCTCTCTACTGAGGTAGTTTCTCTCTTCCCCTAAAAGGCTGTCTGGATTCCTCCACAGAAACTTTTAACTCCATCCTTCTCCTGCTTCTGTCTTTGTATTTCATTCTTTGCTTCTGTGGAGTAGTTAACATCATTAGGACCTCCTTCCCAGTGGCCTTTTATATACAGGTATGGTCTCTGCTTCCAGAAGCTGAGTTTGCATCCTGACTAAAACCTGTCTTTAATTCCTGATATTTTAAAATCAGTACTCCAAATGAGAACCCATCACAAAGCCTGTCATAAGTCACAGATTTCAGTTCTCTTGCATTTTTCCTTCTGACCATTCTTTGTTTGAAGGTTGGTATTTATGTCAGCCATTAATTTTTTATAGGCTCCTTTCAGCTGCCTTGCTCCTACAATTTTCTGGCATGTGCAGTTGTAACAGAACACGATGCTCTGAACACTAACACGGGTCCCTTCCATGTGGCATAGAATCTTTGGCATGCTTTGCCATGAGATGATGGGTTTGTCAGTGTGCAGCGGAGATCTGGCTCCGTGCTCTGCCAGTGACCTGCCATGCGGGGGCACAACAGCTCCACCTTGGAACATTGAAGGAGTTCTCCCAAAGAGAGCTGGTGGCTCTGCAGTGCTTCTCTCCACAGAAGCAGATACTCCACTGAAGAAACCTGCAGGATTAACTGAGTTCCCTGGAAGACCCTTAGGTTCAGAAGATTCTCATTATTCTTGTGTTGTTCTTCTCCACCTTTGCAATAGCTGGTTTGTCTGCTCCTACTGTAGTCCCAACTCATAGGAAGCCCACAGCTGTGAGAAATTTCATATCTTCTGCTGCACCTGAGTTGTCAGACAAGCCAAATTCAGCTCCAAATATTTAGTGAAGATCAGAATAAGGTAACAGTACACATGACTCCTGTGTGCTGGCAGCATCCTTGTGTAGACTGGGTCAAGCGTGATACCAGTGGGAATTGCATATGCAGAGGAACTGCATGGCCTGCAGCACTGGTCTCCAGTGGATGGACCTCTGCATCTCCCATGCAGACTCCAGTTATAAGATGTGCAGAGGCATGGCTTTCTGTTAGGACCTATATTATTTTAATATTCTACTTTTTTCAAGATTTCTGGGCATGGACAGTAAATCTTTAAAGGCATTGATTCTATTTTTAGTGGTGCTATTCTGAAAGTCTTCCCTGCAGAAACTGCAAATACTATTTTAAAAAGTCTTTACAGCTCTAAGTCATATGAGTCACAAACAAGGGTTTGTATCTTCTTTTTTAGATTTAAAAAGAGTTTTTTCCTCCAGAAGATACTTTGCTCTCCCAGGAAAATGGATAGTTCTTTCTTTCAGTCAGACCAGAAGGTGTTGTTGAAGGCCCTTTGATATGTTTTTCTCATGTACATCAGACGATGCAGCTAATGCATGGACAGCACTGTGCCTGATGTTTGACTTCAAAATACCATTTAATACTGGGCTTGGCCTCTCATTTCTGTCCTGTTGGTGAAGCTGCACTTACTTCATGCCACTTGATTCTTCTTTGTTGCATGTGTCATGCCATTAAAGGCCAGAATTCGAGCAAAGAATCTTTTTGGTTTTGATCTTTTATTAAAAAAAAAAATCACATAAGCAAAAAGGTTTCTAAGAGCATGGAGGCAAGGACCTCTGCTCTCTCCTCCACTTCCACCTATAAAGGAGCTTCTCTTCTGAACTGAGTAACTGTATGTCTGGTAACACCTGAGTTTCTCTCCTCACTGTCATGCTGTGGAAAAAACTTCCCACTGAAATTAGTGAAAACTCCTAAAAAACTACTTTTTTCAAAACCTGCAAGAAATAGTGCTAAGCCTTTAAAAAAAATCTGAGTAAAATCCAATTCCTTAAATCCCTGATGGAAGAAATCTTATTACCTTCAATACTATTATATACAGGACAAAGCCTGTAAGGCTTTGCTGAGAGATTGAAAAAGGCAAATTAATGACAGCACTTGAAATTACCTGTAATTATCAGTGACACTGGGTCAGCATCATTGCAATGACAGTCTCACAGAGTGATGATTCTGACTGGTTCGGGATTTATGCAAAACTGCCAAACAAAACGTGACCTCCACATTCAGTATTAACGTATCTCTGGAGCATTTAAGCATCTGAATTCACAATCTACTGTGTAGCTGCTTTCATCTTTTGAAGAGCAGTTAAATTCTGAAGGGTCCCAAGCGTTTCCCTGGTCAAAATCACCTCTCCTTTCCCATTCATATTTACTCAGGCCTCTCTCTTCACTGTCACCATCACACAATGTCTCTTCAGCAGCTGTAACAACTGCTTATATGGAAAAGTAATAATAGGAAGGCGTTTAATGAATTTTAAGCTGACTTTAATGTAATTTAGCAGCTGGAAACAAGGAGAAGAGCCAGCACAGTGTGACCTGCCAGCTCTCTATGGATTGTCAGTGGTCAATGTAGCACATATTTCAGCACTGCTCTCCAGGGTATGCTGGCAATGTTTCTTTTCTCCGGCTACATTCCTGATTTCAATTAAATCAGCATCTGAAGTACTCTTTCTGATATAGTTAGTGCCTTCCAATAAATGCTCCTGGCTTTGTTTCTCCCCAGATGCTGTCCTTCCTAACACTTCTGTGCTCAGTGAGGGAAGCAGACATCACCTGAAAAGCAAAGATGTTTTTAGAGAGACTAAACACAAAATTTTGTCTTGAGAAAGCAGGGAAGAAAAAATAGCCCTTTAGTTACAGAGCCATAATTCCTTCCTTCCTGGGGAACGTCTCCAAATCTTTCTTTTGTTCACTCCCTGTTACTTCTCAATATTAGATCTGGAATGGTGTTGTTTTTTTTTTTGCTCTTCCTATAACTATAAAGGAATTTCCAACATAAAACCACTCATCAAACTATTCAGCTGAAGTTGTAAGTTTGCAGTGACCAAGCATACCTTGAAGTTCTTTTCTCTTTATTTTCCACTAAGTGTATGAACCAAATTGGTAACACATTGACCCCTGGTCTTTGAGGCATTATAATATAAATTATAAATTGAGGCATTGAGCCTGCAATTAGTATTATATAGTTTCTTTTGAAGGAGGCATGCAACAGGTGTCTTAGCTTTCTGCTCCTTGCTTCCGTCCCCTCCAGTTCAATGAAAAATATGCACTTTAACACTATTTATTAAGATTACCCTTGCTTCCAGTTCAGATGTGTCTGTGCTAGGACATGGGAGGAAACCACATTTATATACTCAGCTGGACAAAGGACTGCATTTGTCTTCAATTTTGCAAAACTTTATTTTGATACAAATTCATTTTTGCAGTTTTCAGCTGTTTTGACCTTTAAGAAAAAAAAGCAAAACACAAAAACAACCAACCACAAAACCTCTCTGTGACATTATTGTGATGGGCTCCACAAGCAGCTCTTTGTGGCAACCCCACTGCTGAGATACAGAACAGGACAGAGAGTTGTGCTGGTGACATCTGGAGCCACTCAGCTTAAGAGCTTTGCAGAAACCATCCCAAAGAAGACAGATGCCTTCAGAGAGTTTCATTTGCTTGCTGTGCAAGGGTCTTCTAGATCACTTCAGGCCCATTTGGCCAGGTGACAGCATACTCCTTCATTGCTTGTTGGCACTCTCATTTTGCCTGTTTGGGTTGATCACCTACAGTGGTAACCCGAGGCTGCTGAACCACAGCAACCAGCCTGTCCATGGCAGCGTGCAGCAGGAGGCTGCAGCTCCAGGGATCTGACTGCTCATGGCCACCGTGTGTCCAAAGGCGTTCAATCCATTGCACATTGCACAGCTGGACATTTAAGGTAGGGTGAGGATGCCTCTAGCTCCTGGCCTGTACAGGTTTGTGCACTGTAAGACTCCCAAATACCGGCAGCTGTTCTGCTCACAGCTGCGCGGTTGGGCTCCTCACGGCCAAGGAGCAGAGGTTGTTCGGGGCTTCTTGGCACTGCAAACCAAACACAGTGTTGCTACCTCCAAAGTGAGATGCTAGGGTAGGACCCATGCTGTGGGAGGGGAGAAAGGAGAGGAAGGAGCTGGCTCAGAGAGAGAGGGGGAAGTCTGGGGAATTCAACTTGTTAAATGGGATGAGAGTGAAGACCTCAGCTGAAACCTCTGACTCCATCCTCTCAGTGGAGTCAGCTGCTGTGTTGGCATGGTTCTCACAGATCCAGTGTACAGAGCAGGCATCAGGGCTGTGGTTGGTTGTCAGCCTGCTACCCAAGACAGCTGTGTCCTCTGTGCTTAAGATTGGCCCTGGTCTTCATGGAACTTGAAGGCAAGCAGGCAGAGATGCCTCAGTCCCTAAAGACAGGATACATAGAACCCGTTGAGCACTGACCTCTCACTTCTATTCCTTCACTGCGCTTTCCTGAATAATTTCACCAACTGTAGACTCAGGCTGCAGATAAGCAACATTTAAATTGGGACCACTGCTGTCTATTCCTCCCCAGTTACAAATTCTTGTCACTTCTGTTGTGGTGTCTCTCGCACCCCGACACACAGTCAGGAGATCAGAAAATTGACCATTTTACAGAAGTGAAGCCAAGAGCAATGGTATGGCACTTGCCTGAAAAAAAACCCAAAAGAAAAACCTAAACCCCAAACCATAATATTTCCATTCCCTTTGTCCTTTTCAAATTGGCCCTGTCTCCTTCTGACATTTCCCTTAAGCATCAGTGGCATGTTGACAAATTCAGTGATTGTTATAATTAGTACCTGTAGCCAGAAAAGAGCTTGATGCTTACAAAACATCCTTGTGATTCTGATGGTTATACATGCATATACAAGTTCCATGGGAGACTAAAAATCCCACATGCAAATTTTTAGAACAATTTATTTTGAAATCTGTAAATGCATATGTACTTACTCTGTCTTGTATTATTACCTCGGTCTTGAAATATTCAGTTAATAGACGGGTTATTTTCCTAACTATATTCTAAATTGTGAGCGTCGTGTTCTAAAAGTAGTTCTTATTAATATGAAAAAAAGAGAATGTTTTGCTTAGCCTGAGGATTCCTAAGGAATGGTGTCTAATTGTCAGGGCTATAAGAGCCTAAAAACCGTGCTCAGAGCCCAGACCTGAGGTGTGAAACATACCACTAAGTGCTGGGGGATTCATAGTTACTTGCAGACCACAATGTGAGTGGGCAGAGTTATGAGCCTTTCTGAAGGGAGGCATGATGCTTTGATGTGCCCAGTAATGACATTATGAGTTCTAATTGATGTAAGCAGTAAAGACAGAGTGCCTCATGGCATGGAAAAAGAGACTGGCAGATACCACTAGTTAGTTGCTGAGCTTTGCTAAGAGATTGTCCAAGTGAACATCTCTCCATTCAATCACATTTTCCACTGGAAATTCCTCTTTCCTTTTAACATGAGACTCACTGTGGGCTCATTTGAATAGGTTGCCACACAGGTACCTCAGATGAAACCACAGGCTGTAGCCTCAAAAGGAGCGGAAATACTATTTTAAAGATCTTGTCTCTCTGTGAGAGTCAGGCTGGCACTCTCTGTTGCTTTCCTGCTTTTACATGTACTTGCCTAAAAGAAGCTCTACTCCTTAAGGACTTAAAAACCCCAAGTAAATAAATAAAAATCACTTTCAAGGCCAAAAAATCTGCCAGGCAGAATTTGCCGTGGTTGTGCTGCACCCTCGGAAAATCCAAGGTTGTTTCACAAAATCCTGCATACAAGAAGGTTGGAACAGTATTTAAAGCCTGAGGTGTGATACATGTCTAATTACTGTATCTGTCTGTGCATAAGGGTGCTAGCTCTGTGTGAGTAATTGGGGCAGGAGATGGTGTCTAAAATCCCCTTTTAGACATCACACAGGTGAGGAATCAGTGACAGTGTGGGAAACATGACTCACATCAGTAGTGATCATTGAGATTAGATGAGAGAACAAGCCTTCCTCTAGCTACTGTCCTGGATGCTGACAGCAGGATCTCTACAGCATTGGGTTCTGTTCTTTAGCAGGTTAATAAATCACCTTCTGGAGCATACAGTTCCCCACCAGTAAAACGCTGGGCAGGAAAGAGTGGGACAGCACTATTCATCTTGGCAAGAACAATGAAGAAGAGCACTGCACAGAAGCCACCTACTTACTAGAGCTGTGTCCTTGATTATTATTCCTCATCATGAAGACTTACTAGAAAAACTGAGGTGAAAAGATGCTTCTTTCAGGCCACAGAGCGAGGAAAGAGAGCTCAAGATACAGACACATGAGAGTCACTCATGGCTGTGACAGTGAATTCTTTCATCATGTTTGCTTTAATGTTGTTCCTTGAAGAACCACATTTTAATAGCCTTTTTACAGTGGGGATACCAGTTATAATTTGACAAAAAAATCTGAACTGTGCCATACTTAGAGTGGAAGTTTTTAAGAAGTGACTTAAAATCTCAGTATTGTTGTACTGCTTATTGTGTCTGAGAAATGTCCTTCATAAAAATGATATCTGGGATGTGGTGGGTCAGGTAGACAGGGATGTTTCCATGCCCATTACCTGAATCCAGCACCACAGCCCCCTGGACAAGTAGGTGTGGCTGCTGGCATAAGCAAGCATCAGTATAAGAGAGTAGAGTGTCTGGATAGTACAGGATCAATCAGGAGTCACTTAAACCATCCTGTAATTCAGACACCTTGTTGTGACAGACTGTTCTGGGCATGGCGGGTCATTACTGTCTTCATAAGAGCTTCCCCTGGCAAATGCCCTCTCCTGTACCTGACTCAGGTGCTGTTGGAAGGGAAAAAGACTCGGAATGGGAGGTGAAGGTGAGCATGGGAGGGTAGGTTTAAGAAGAGGCATCACTTCCTGAATCCTGCAGGCCTTTTGGAGGTCATGCTTCTGATCTGTGGCCTCCTAGATCTTGAAAAGCCCACTTAGAAGCAGCACAGGATAGGGAGTAGTTGGAATGCAGCATCTGCTTTCACCCTCTGGAGACCACAGAATTATTATTCCTTTGGATATTCTTTGGGGTCATTAATTGCTGTTCAACAATAGCTAGTAGGGTATTCTCTTGGAAGATTAGCACAGAAACTTTGGTGCCTTTATCTGGTTTTATTCTCTTAGGTCTCATAGAAATGTTGTAGAATGTAATCAGTGTAAGTAAAGGATATTTTAAAATTCATTTTTGGCTTCAGTAAAACAGTGGCATAATTATTGCATGTAATTTTGCAGTGAATTTTTGAATAAAAGTAGTATAATTACAGTCTATTCACTCTTCCTGATCACCTATAGGTCTATCTCCCTTTCATTAGAATGGATTCAAAATTATCTGTTTTTCCTGTTCCTAATAATGATAAATGACCATAACTAGATCATATAATTTTGCTTACATTTGTAAAGGATGCTAAATTATTATGAGTCTTTTAAGGCATGTTCATTTTTTTTTAATTTAATGAATTGCAAATTACGAGTACTGGGAACCTGTTACTCCTCTTTTCCTGTGCCTCTACCCCAGCACTCACCCCAGTTATATTATGAATCACTTTTTAAAAGATAATTGTTACACTAATGCCAGGGATGATAGGAACTCAAGTGGGTGAAATACAAATGTAGAAGGAAAGCTTAATTCCAGAGAGATTAAATACTAGTTAATAGGATTATAGGAAGAAATGGTATAGAAAAGATGGAGAAAAAAGTGAAAACAGAGACGTAATATTTTGTGTAACACTGCCTTACATAAAATGCATGATATCAAGACTTGTGGTGAGAGATCTTAATGAAAGATACATAAACTATTGTGCTGGATCCTGACTGGAGTGCTCTCATGACTGAGCACAGTCTGCTTAGGGAAGATCAGTGGGCTCGCTGTCCCCTCTGTAAAGGTGCTCCTTGACTTAGCAGAGCTCTAGCAGAAATCCAAGGATGTATCAGCCAAGAGTCAAGGCCTATGGGCAGAGCCACCCAAGATGCTGTGGTGGGGTCTGACCAAAATCTCCTGAACAAGGTGTAAAAGATGAGGCTTTCCACAGACAAATACAGAACTCTCCTGACTGTGTCTTTGTCTTCCTGGGAGATTTCAGCTCTCCAGGTAGGCATTGCTGGGCTGGCACCGCGTGAGCAACCCAAGAAGTTGTAGACCGCGCAGCTCACAGGTTATGGTGCAAATGCCAGAGGGGCTGTACTTGACCTGCTGCTTGCAAAGAGGGTTAAACCAGCCAAAAGACTGGCAGAAATGGAAACTTGGGCTGCAGTGACCATGACTGAGGTCAACATACAGAGAAGTGGAAAGAGAAGTAGCAAAATTAGGACTCTAGACTCTATAGAGTAGAGTTTGGTTTAGTTAAGGAATTTCCCTAGGCAAAATTCCTAGGGAAGATGCTAAGGGGGAAAAGGGCGAAGGAGGGCTGGCTGATTTAAAACAATCAAAAAGGAAAGGAAAAAAAAGAACGGGAAAAAAAAAGCAAAAACAAGCACAAAAAATTTCAGTTTTCTGAGAGGCGAGGAACAATCAAGTGTCCCATTGTGCAGGATGGGCTTCCAGCAGAAGGGGCTCCAGACTATGCATGGAATTGCATGGCAAGCCATTAATGCAACCAAATAGCATACAAGAATTGAAAAGATGAGCAAAGGAAGAATATAAAGATATTGTTTTAGCATTTTTGATAAAAATTAGTACGGTCGAGGCCCAGCTGGAGTTAAGTCAAGGAGAGGCCATTAAGGATGACAAGAAGGGATTCTATTGGAACGGTAATTACGGAAGAAGTTCAAAGAGAATGTAGGCCTGACGAAGAATGGGGGAAGAACAAATAGTAGCAAGCATTACAAAACAGGGTCCCCAATGTCTTTTTTGCATCAGACAAAGATTTACACCAGCACTGTTTGTTATGGAGGATAGCCAACTGGGAAGGAGCAATGAGCTAGGGACAACCACAACTGGATGTATTCAGATCCATAGTGCTTGGTGAGATTCATTTGACACTGAAAATGTTACCTGCTGTCTATCATATGTGAAAAATCAGGGTGGTATGCAGAAATCCATGAAGACTGGAAAAGGCTAAGGGCTGAAACACCTATCTTTCATAAAGGCAAGAAGGAGAATCCAGGGAACAATATGATTGTTACTGTCACCTCAGTCACTGGAAAAGAACATCTTCTTGAAATTAATTTTCAAACATAGCAAAGACAAGAAGGCAGTGGCCTGTATGAGGAGGCAGATGGCACCGTTAGCAAATTTGCAGACTGTGTTAAGTGGGGGGGCGTGATTGACACACAGAATGGCAGAGCTTTAGTCCAGAGGAATCATCAGAGAGTTGAAGATTGGGACAACAAAAATTTCATAAGATTAAGCAAGAAGAAATGCAAGTTTCTGCATTCATGGCAGAGTAGCTCCAGCATTGGTACAAAATGGATACTGGCTAACCAGCGGCCTGGCTGTAAAAGGACCTCAAGGTTGTGGTGAATTGTTTGAATCACATATGGTTGAGCCATAATTCATTATAAAGTAAACTACACACTGGGCTAGAAGGAGCATACTCAGAAGGTAAAGCAAACTGTTGTTCTCATCCACTTTTGCTTGGCACTGGTGAGGCTGGGATCACGTACCCTGCTGTTTGGCCCCGATTCCACCCCGCCCTGTTATGAGAAGGCTGTGAAGAAGCTGGAGGGAGCCCAGCAGAGGGCTGCCAGGATAGCAAAGGACCAAGAGCACATGCAGAGTTTGAGGGATTAGTCTGGTGAAGAGGAGCCTGTGGGGTGATCTTAGCAACAGCCCACAGCAGCTGGAGTGGGAACAGCAAAGGTAATGGAGCTAAGCTCTGCCATTTAGTGGTAGACAATATGACAAGGAGCAGCAGCCAAGAACTGCCGTGGGAAGGTTCCAGTTGTATGGTTGGGAAAACCCATGAGAGGGTACTGCAGCCCTGGAACATGTTACTGAGAGCAGCTGTGCCATCTCCACCCTAGGAAATTTTCAAGGGTTGGCCAGACAAACCACAGCTTGACAGGAGCTAGTGTGGGGAATACCCACAGTACTAAGGAAGAGAATGGACTAAATCATCTCCACAGGTCCCTTTCAAACAACTTCTCTGTGATTTTTCTATTTTAAACGTCATCTGTAAGATACCCATGTGATTGCACAGATGCAAAGCTAAGTATTATCAAGATGAGACAGACTGTCTTCTGGGTCAAGGCAAGAGCAAAAATCTCTAGGAATGTTTTAATGATGTTGCATCTTTCTTTTTCATGTGTCCTGGCAAAGAATGTCAGGACGTGTTTTTTCTGCATCCAGGAAATGTTTCCTGAAGCATTGCTCTTCCTGTTCCTGATAACCACTGAGAAAAGAATTAATTCTGTTTCCCAGTAGTGGTCTGTGTATTTTGTCTGTCTACAGGTTCCTCTCATGCTTCTTCAGGGAGTTTGAAGTAATTTCTGCTGAGCTTTTCTCTGTTATGCACTTGTAAAATCATTTGGTACCTGAGTCATAACTCCTGAAACTTTCTCTTGATTTTGGCATTGGGTGTCTTTATTGTGTTTGGTTGGGTTTTGTTGCTGATATTGGTTTTAACCTTTGTCCTAGATTATACAGCTGCAATGAGCATAGCATGAGCATAGAAACTCGGCTTCAGTTTCTGTCATGTTAGGAAGTACACAGTCCATGTCCTTCCACAAAAAGAAAACAACAGAAGAAGCAAAGCCAAGCCAATTTTTTTAAGCAAAAAAACAACTTGCTTCAGTCAATGCATTACTCCTCTGAGCTTGCAGAGCAGAGCAGGTTTATAAAGGAGCCATTTTTTGAGGGCTGCAAGAGAGGAGGACCATGAAAGTAGGTCCAGAATAGCCATCAAACTCACTGAGGATTTATAAATACACCCTCTGCATTTCAGAATAATCCTGAGGTAGTTCAATCTAGTTGCAAGTGCCTGCTCAGCTGAAACTAGGCTGTGGCCTCCCAAGCCTGCAGACAGCTCCTTCTGCAAGGGAGTGTGTGTGGGACTTTCACAGGCTTTCCAGTTGCGTCTGTTCCGTCTTGTATTAGTAGTCACTGAACCACAGAAAGACTGACTTGGCTTCCTTCATATTCTTGTTGTGAATCAGGCAGAGCTGGGACCTCTGTTTGGTTCTCTCACATGTGATGTGAATTTCCCTCACAAGCAAATTACTTGTTATTGTGTCATTCCTTTCTTCCTAGTTTTGAACCAAAATTTGTGGCCCTCCTTGTTGATACTGTCTTATTTTCCCCCAAAGTTTGTATTTGACTAAGGAACATTTTCTAAGAATAACATTCACCAGATGTTGAATGCCCATCAACCCCTGAAGACAACAAAGGGTGTAGGGCATCCCCTTCCAGAGATCCAAAGGTGTGTGATTTCAGCTCATAATTTTACAGTAACTTCTTGAGGTATACTGACCTCTCGATCTCTTTTTTAGTGTTTGCTGAACTTCACCATTAATTTAGTCTATGAAAGTATATTTTTTCTGTAGTCACATATCTAGGAATCCTAGAAGCTTCATTGGGCTCATTATTTGTACACAAAAGGAACAAATACTGTAGGAGACCCCAGACAGGTGATGAGAGATGGAATTCAAAAGGCTGGTGCAAGGAAAGAAATGGAGAGTGCATGTGTGTGCATGCATAAGAGGGGAAAGATGTTGATGCAATGGTGAAATGAACATAGAAGATGGGAAAAGTTGTTCTTTGCTTTTGTCTGCCTTTCTACCTGTCCTACTTTCCCTAGTATGCCATTGATAATGAGCGACACTCTTTGAATTCAGCTTTCAAATGTGATATACAGTTTTCTGAGACTGCCTTGGTCCTTTGATGGGATTGTGAGTATTGTTATCTAGAATTTTCTGTTGTATCTGGTGGTTTCTGTTTCTTTGTATCATTTTTACATTATCTTCCTTGGTTTTTTTCTTTTGTTATGTTCTATTTCATATTTAAATGTGTGCTCCTCTCTCAGGTGCCATCTGATTCTGTCCTCTCTGATCTTCTAATTTTTACATATTGCTCCAACTTCACCTCCTTTTGATTGGCTACTACCTGGATTATAGGTTTCCTCACTTAGTTTCTGTTAATGATTTGAAATTTTACTATGATGATCAGCTTTTTTCAGCTGCATGTTTTGGTTTTACTTTAATACTACTTCTCCACTTCCTATCCCTAAAGAATCTGATCCTGTAGTGACTTCTGTGACTCAGCTACAGAGCAAATATTGCTGTCAATGATACTGAAAGTACCCATGGTGGCATATTCAGAAGGAAAAGAGCTGTGCTGCATGTGTGTCTTGTAGTGTCTAAATGGTGGAAGGAGAAGAGGCTGTTGGACAGCAACTACACAGCAGCTTCTCCCTTCCCTGTGGGAAACTGAGCCCAAATATGGCAGTAAGTTCTTACCTTCTGAGGCAATCTCTCCCTGACTCCAGGAGAAAGCAGCAAGACAGAGCCGTAATTGTGTCTGGCTGCTCTTTTGAGGGTGCATGTGGACCGTCAGTGGGCTTTGTGCACTCCAGATTGAAACCTCAGTTTTAGAAGAGCTGGCAGAGGAGTGCTGTAAATTTTGAACTGAAGTTGCATAAGAAGCTATTCTTGGCTCAGCGTTGCTCAATACCTTCATCAACAATTTGGAAGGAAATGTATAATCGTCACATAGATGCAGATGATATAAATTGTGACCCAGTAGGTGGATGCCAGCTTATAAGACCTTCTGGCACTGAGTTCAGTTTGTTCTGTTCAGAAGAAGGGAATTGTTCAAACTACTTCCCATAACACTTTTTTAAGGGAAATGGTGAATGACATAGCTTGGCATTCCCCCCACCCTTATCTGTACTGTTCTACTGGAGATTACTGTACTTTCATGCAGTACTATTTTATGAAGAAAAGGATTGGGTTCATTTTGTGAGAGCTAACAGATTGTAGGTAGCAGAAGTTTACCCTCTGCAGGTGCCAGTGGGTGGCTGCTGGTATGCAGCCAGTATAGGTGAGATTATGGATCCTCCCCTTCCCTGCTTTAAGAAATCCAATATCACTTGTGATTTACCAACACACATCCACACAAAATGTTTCATGGAGTCAGTGCTGCAAGAGTACGCAGCAGAGCCAGAGGACAGGGTGCTGTTCACACTCTCTTCTTTGACCTTCCTGTTCTTAATATACACATCCAAATGTGGTTTTAGCAGTTTTTCCTAGCAGTTAATACCCTCTGGTTCTGGTAACCACTTACCTATGGCAAATATTATGGCTGATTCCACATACTTAATATTAAATGCCAGGGTATGGATGGCAAAACGTAGAAGCAATGACGTTTTGATCCAACAGTATAGATATAGTTCACAAAGCATTTAGTTATCATGTGGCTCCAGCAGCTTAATACATTTTCTAAGACTGGATCTTTCAGAAGGTTTGCCTGTGCTTGCTGTCAAGTTTGTTTGCACAAGCAGAGACTTCTGGTGGCACAGTGGTGTTATCCTACCAGGGAAACTCTGGGAGATTTAGGAGAACTCTGCATAGGCTTCTTGCATTCCCTCACATAGATTTATAACTTGAGAGTTCTCTGGTTTGGTGGGCAAGTTCAGCTAGAAGGTGTCTTTAAGGGACTTCTTGTCTCCTTTGACGAACACAGAAGACAGTCTGTTGCTTTGAAGGAAAAGTACAGTCTAAACAAATAGATGTGAATTTTAAGCCTTATGAGGGCAAAAGAGAGTGTAATAAGTGTAATTGACAGAGGGCCCTTCCCCTTCCCCTTCTCCCTTTCCTCATTGTAATCAGTCAGGTACAGCATAGTTAGATGGGCAAAACATTTCTGCTCTTTTGTCGCTACTCCCATCCCTTTGTCTGCTTGCAACATCTGATCAGACATTCAGAGTTACTGACACAGAAGGGAAAAGTTTGATACTTCTCCATCTCAGTTTGACTGTGTCTTTGTTAGTATCTCCTTACACCTAAATAAAAAAAGTAAATATATTATTAAGGTTTTAATGTGCATCTACACTTGGCAGTTGAGTTTCACTTAAGAATAGTTAAAAAAGGTGGGTTACCTCTAACCTAATCAATTTTTTCCAGCTGGAAGGATGCCCAACAAATCCTTAGTTTCTAAAGTGCCATCTTTTTTTTTTCATTTTTGCACTGCTCATTTTAATAAGTCTCTGATATAAACCCATGTTCCACTAAAGTATTAATGCCATTTTTGTTAAGAAAATCAAACAATAGAGCAAGATCCAGTCTTAGAGAAGCCAATGGATTTGCGTGGGCTTTATAACTTTTCTGAATAATCACCACACACCTAAATGTATATTTTAAAATAAAATATCACATCATTAAGTGAGAATTCTCAGATGTAGTTCAGAAGCATTCTAGCATGTAATTGCTGAAGCTGGCATTGAATCTCTAACTTCTTTTCAAGGTGATGACTGCAATATCAAAATATTAATGTATTTGTGTGGATAATGCTGACCATTATTACAAGTCCACCTTTTGTTGAACTGCACAGTCACTTCACAAAACAAATGTAAAAATTTGATTTAGTCAGGAGATTTTGCCAAACATTTTGTAAGTTGTAACTGCTTGTCATCTTGTAGTGTTTAGAAAGTATAAAACTCGTGAGACACCACATTAGTCAGGACCACTTACCAAATTTCCTCTCACTGCATGTTCTGAGTAGGCAGCTCATTTTTTGTCTACCTGGGCTTACACCAAAACTACTCTTCAGCAGATGGTGCGATAGTTATGGCACTGAGAAACACTAAGAAAAAAAATACCTGTGAGAGAAGAGCAGATAAAAATCTTTCCTTTTTTTCGTGACATTTCCCATGCTTTCCTCAGTCTTATTTCTCTGCCGTACATACAGGCACAGACATGCATGTGTGTATGCCTGCACCACTCTCTGTGTCCAGTGCCTGGCTGCCAAGCTTGCTCCAAGATGAGCAGCTGGCATTTGCTGAGTCCTGCAGATGGGTCATGAGTGACACACACACACGGGGCAGCTGTCTGGATCTGGTACTCAGGTGACTACTTGTTGCTAATCAACCAGCAGCTCCATTTGTGGAGTTGGAGGTTCAGAGGGAGTGATTAAATATACAGAAAGAGAGGCTGTTGTGCAGTTGTGGGTGAAATGTTGGGTGGTAATTACAGGAGATGTAAGGATAGTTATTGTTACCAGGCCTGGAGCAAAAATTAAATCTATCTATTCAAACTGCTTGTCACTGAATATCCAATAGCAGCTTCCTAAGGTAGAGCAAAAAAACAAACCCTTTTTGTTTTCCAGTGAGAATAAAGAGGTATCTCCATGTTTACATTAAAAAGCTGGAGTCACCTGCAAAAATGATCAAATTTCAAACTAAATCAAATATGCAGTTTCTCACAACTGCTCGCAAAGGACGTCAGGAGTTATGTGTGAAAAGAGAAGGAGTGAAATCTGATCACTTTGTGCTGCTCAGTTCAATTAGCTTAGCTAGCTGACCAAAATTGCAGGTATTAATTCTGCAGGTGCCAGTTGGGTCTAATCAATCTGCAGGTTTTAACTGATGCTTAGTGTAGCTCAGCTGGCCAAGCAGTGGGCTTAATGTCTAGCAGAGAGGGATGGTCACCTGCTAGGGTATCATTTGTTGCTGTATTTTATGCAGCTTGTAATAAAACATTACTCTGTGTAATTTTTAATTTATTGCGGGGTTATGTGAGCATTTAACATATGCAGAATGAAGAAAAAAATCCTCAAATGATTTTATCGTTGGAGTAGTTGGGGTGACATCCTGAGGTCATTGAGGGGTTTTGACCTCTGCAGGAATGGAGTAGTGTCATTCATTTTGAGTAAAGTGCTCCCGTGCTTTAGGCTGGAGTGTGTAACAGTGGGGTGAGCTGAGGGAACTGGGGGTACATGGCCCACAGAAGAAAAGGAGAAGGGGAGTTGTAAGTGCTGAGCTCAACCATCTAAAGGAGGGATTACAGAGAAGATAGGGGCAGGCTACTACCAAAGTTGCTGAGCAAAAAAAACAAGAGGCCATAATCACAAGGTGGAGGGTGGGAAATTCTGTTTGTAGAAAGGAAATTCTTCACAGGAGACTTAGTCAAACACTGAAACAGGTCTCTTTGAAGCATTCTAGAGTCTCTGTCCACAGAGACAGTGAAAGTTTGCAAGGTAACTTGGTCTGCTTTGAAGCTAGCACTGCCTTGAGTAGGTGGTGGAAGTGGAGACCTCAAGATGCCTTCTAGCCAAAATCTTGCTGATGTCCCAGGTTGCATTTGGCCCTGCTCTCACCTCGAGTTTTTTACAAGGAGATGAAGTTTGTTCTCACCTCAGGATCCTGCTAAGAATTCAGAATGGAGAGTGGAAAAGGCTTGCTTTGAAAAAAGAAGCGTTTAAGAAATGATTGTGGCTTTGTTAATTTACTGTTTCTAATTGAAAGCTTATGAGGAGTATGATTTTGCTTTCTAGTGGTTAGCCAGCTGGCTCACGTGCTGTCTCTTGTAAGGACACAGAACAAACTGCCCCGAATCATGCTCGACACCTCATAGGCTCCATCCTATCTGGGCCTGCAGTAGGGGCTGTGAACAAATAACTCATTCAACACCACTCTTTGGTTTAAGTTAAGTAATTCCAGACTTTCTGCTAAATAAACTTGTCCCTTGGGGTCTTGTGAAAGCAAGAGGGAGTCTTGAAAGTACAGAGAGCCTGTGGGAGCAGAGGTTACCTGTCCCCTCCATTTCCTTAAAAAGTCTGGACTCACACACAGCCTGCCTGGTGCTGGAGCCACTGGTGTCCAGGGCAATATTGTACACAGATTTCCTACAAGCTTGCCTGTCACAACACTACAAATAAGCCAAATCCCAGTTTCTCTTGGGTACCTTCAAAATTAGTGTCTTAGGTGTACATGGGGGAATTGCAGGATATTTAAAAGACAGAAAAAGGGCTGCACAGTTGTATGTTCATTTGGTATGCCTTGGTCAGATCTTGCTCTTCAGCTTCCTCTGCTTTGCTCACAAAGAGGAAGACAAGCCATCATGATGCCATGTGTTCAAAACACCTTCTGTATAAGATCTCTTCTTTCTGTTCAAGCCTGAATGGTCCTTTCAGAAAAGGTGGATTTTGGCTCTAAGTTGGTGGCAGTGAGATGATGGATTGAGCCCCCTTGCTCCAGCCCTGGCACACCTGTGTGTAGTCAGCTGTATCTGCTGTTGGGTGACCTTGGCTACCATTCAGTAAGGCAGGACCCCTTTTTAGGGCTTTCTGATGAGATTTTAGTGTGGCTGTGGTGCATTTGCCTTCAGGATGAGATGACCCAAGGACCTCCATGAGGGATGTCTTACCTCCTGGAGGGCTTTGGAGATTGACTTTAGGCCAGAGAACACAGACCTGGTCTCTGCCTGAGGAGGTACTTGGGACACCTGAAGACCTTCAGCATGGACACAGGTAGGTTCCCCTACTTTGGGGCAACCTGAGTCAGGCAATCTTGGGACTGATCTAGCAAAGCTCTGTAGATGTGGCCAACACTGTCCTTCTCACCTTATGTGCACATGGAAACCTCTTCCTCTGTGTAATTCTTCAACATGTTTCCCAGACTCTTGCACCTTGCAGAGGTTTGCAGAGGTGTCTTCACACAAGCTAATCTGCTTGGGAGGGTAGATTTTGGAGGGGTACTAGCAAGGTTCCAGCCCCTCTGCATAGCTGCTGTGCCCGTGGTCAGCCCTGGAGCTCACTAACTGCCCTGGTTCCTTCCAGGCCTCAAAGAGCTGCTCTCCCTGCACATACCTTCATTTAATGAGCAGTAGCTTCCCCCTGTGGCCAAGCTATTGGGCCATCCACTATTCCATGTTGGCAGGGTGCCTGGCAGGGCCTCGCTTTAGGTTGGTGCTTAGGCAGTATTGTAGTAAATTATAAAAGATCCCCTCTTTGATGCCTTGTGGGAGAAGGCACTGGGCCTGATTTCCCCCTGCCTCGTTCCTTGTGTTGTGATTTGCACAAGATGCTATAAACTGCTACCATGCTGGTTTGGTAACCACTTTGCCACAGGTATAAATTACAACCCAAGGTGCACAGCAGTGGGGGAATGAGGCCAACCATCTCTAAAGGTCAAAGGAGCATTCATCACACCAAGTCTACTGTGACTTCATTGTGACTTTGCATCAATCAAAGTGCTGTTGTTGTTAAAGAATCTCAAATCAATACAAAAGAAATATCTTTTCTTAAAAACCCACACTTCCCTTTTCTGCTATCTTGTTCTGTGCAGAAATGTCTTGTCCTCTGGTGGTCTTAAACAAAAGTGTACAGGTTGCACATATAAATGTATTTAGTCAGAATCAGACTCTAAAGGGATATGGGATTCTCAGCCAGCCTAAAATAGAAGGGAGCAGTGGTTAGAAACAATTGCTACAACTGTGACTTCCTCAAAGAGCATGGCTCTGATGTCAGATACCGGGAAAGAGGAAGCAACGGTTAGAATGCATGATGGTTTAACCAAAGGTGCAATTTGTTCCAGCTTTCTGATTAAGTCTGCCCCTGTAAAAAAGAAATATGAGCAGAGCAGGCAGAGTACTGTTAGAGCTCTCCAGCTGTACAGAAGTAAATGAGGAGGAGATTCGGTCACCCTCAAATGCCTGACCCTGACTGCAAGAGCACATGCTTGCTCTCAGTTCTCTCCTTGTATGCCTCTGCTTTGGTCTGGAGAGAGCCTGTCCCCACCAAAAAAACCCCAGAAACTCCTACTTAACAAGGTTAAATTACAGTTCCTAAAAAAAAATATAAAAATCTGAAAGAACACGAAAGCCATTATTATGTTTGATAATGATATCAGGATTTTAATCTGCTGCTTGTGTTTGGATTAAAGCATTAGGTTTCCTTTGCTCAATTTGTTACTAAATTTGAACAGCTTACAATTGCTGTTTTCTGGCAGCATTTACCTGAGAGAGCTGATTGTGTATCAGTGTCCCATTTAAATGTGTTTTTAAAGTAGTGGTTAAGTGAAAATGTACTTATGAAATTCTTATGAATTCTCCATTTGATGCTGTACACCCAACACACATACTTACCCCTGGTGTTTCTGTTGTGTTTCATTTTGTTGTTAATCAACTACTGTCTAACTCTGCAGTTGCCCTTCTTGAGCAGGATGTTGGAGTAGGTAACTTCCACAGGTCCCTTCCAGCTGAAGTGTCTGATGCCCACACTGCTGATGGCTGGCAGACCAGAGAGGCAGGCAGGAGGATTTGTGGTGAACCTCACTGTCATTTCTCTTGTGACCCATACTCAGCTGATCTCAGTGCATGGTGCCCACACAGTAATACAAAGGAAAGTGAGAAACCTGAAGCTTCCTCTCCATCAGTCCTGCAGAATTATTACATTTATAACAGAGTGCAGAAAATGGTAATTTTCCTGCAGTGTTTGTCAACCATGTGAATGAATTTGCATGTTCTATAGACAAGTTGTTTGGGAAGTTCAAAAGAAAGGAGCTCTTTCAGTATCAAAACATAAATTCTACTAACTTTTCACAAGTCTCTGTATGATCACACTGATCTCACCCCTGATACATTGCTTAAGACTCATAAATTTGCTGGACCTTCATGACATGCCAAATAACTGAAGCCATTCTGCAATGCCCAGATTGGAGGCAACAAAACATGGTTTGCATGGTTTCAGTTTCTAGTGCTCTGTTTTAACACATTTGCTTGGCATCACCTCTGATTCCTTTCTCTGCAGCCATCTGAGTGTCTTAATTCTGCTCAGTGGACAACCAGGAGACAGTGACATTGATGCATTCACATGCTGTGAATGATACAAAAAAGGGTTAAAAAAATCAGTAGAAGATGGGAAAAGGAATAAAACTACAGTTTGCAATCATCTCTATTTTTGTCCTTGTTTCCTCTTGTGTGAGGAGCCTTGGCAAGCGCTGTGTTCTCTTACAGGTGTGCCAGTTGTGCTGGCCATAGGACTGACGGACAGGCAGATGTGTTGTCCATGGAAGGGAGTGTCTTAATTTTGGGAGTGTGTGGCACATGCACTGCTGCCACATAGAGTCTGTGCCATAGAAATGGAACCTTGTTCTTTGTTCCCATGAACAGCAACACCAGCCTTGTCCACCACTGGTCATAAGTCCTAGTGGGATAACCAGTCATCCCCACTAGCTGTGTGCTGCCTGTTGCTTCCTGCTTCCTCATGCTGTGTTATCTCTTGCAGCAGCCCAAGCAGCTTTTCAGAGAGGGGACAGTGACAGCAGCAGGACTGAATGGACTGCCTGCCATGACAGGTGCTGTAGAGATAAACAGTTTGTAAATCTAGAATCTCAAAATATGCCAAAGAAAGGAAAATTTCTGGCCCTAGTCTGCAGGTTTACTCTTTAAATTCAAAACCTAATCAGCGCTTGGTACAAGAGACAAATCCAAAAGTAATCATAGAATCATAGAATGTTTTGGGTTGGAAGGCACCTAAAACATCATCTAGTTCCAACCCCCCTACCAGGGACTGGGACACCTTCCACTAGACCTTCCAGGTTGCTCAGAGCCCCATCCAGCCTGGCCTTGAACACTTCCCAGGGATGGGGCAGCCACAGCATCTCTGGTCAACCTGTTCCAGTGCCTCACCACCCTCACAGTAACAAATTTCTTACTACTTACTTTCCTACTACCATTTGCCCTTGTATTGTCTGTCAAAAGCATTTCTGTTGTGCCTCTCAACATAGCATTTAGTCACCTGTTCCTCATTTATAAATGTTTTAAGTGGAGTCCTGGCATGAATTAAGTGGGGCTGGAGGCTCTACTGACAGTGAGGTTACAGATGGGGATCCATGGGCTTTCAATGAAAATCAAATTCAGAAATTCTTATTTAAACTGGAGTGTCATTTTTCCAAGGTAAAGGCTACTCATTCCCAAATTTAGAAGTTACTGTACAATCAGGTGTGCAGCACATTGCAACGCACGTTCTTCATTCTGCTATGCATGGTTTAAAAAATTTACCTGAATTTTTCTACTAATGCGAAGCTTCAGTTTCGTAACTCAAAGACAGCGTAGCATGCTATCATATGATGTTATAATTATCAAAAAATCACGCATAAGGTCGAGAGAAATGTGCTGAGTGAACTGGGACATTTGGAATCCATAGGCACACGGCCTTAAGGCTGAAGGAGATTAATGCTTTTGGCATCACGCAGAGCCAGTATTATGTTCATGCTGTGGTAGGGATTTCTTTTTCCATAGACCTCCTGATTGTGAAAGGGGATTCCAAAACTCACATGCAAGCAGCAAATGTCTCCAAGTACACTGTGGCACCCATCCAGGAACAGAAACCCCCGTTACTGTCTGCTGCCACAGTACACTGATTGGAAATGAGATAGCCACCCGAGCACGGTGTATCACGGCTCTCAGCAGTCATGTGAGGGGGACATCAGGAAACAGTAGCTGACAGTCACATCGCTGCCAGTCAGAAAGGGATCGGTGCTTAAAAGGAAGCCCTGGATGCTTTCGGCATGACTGAATCCACTGCTAATCTGCATATGTCTGGATTAGAAGTCACACCATCATAAAGATGCCATGAGCCAGGCAGCACCCATATGTCATTCGTGTGGTGACAATTCCTAAATATCCCATCCCACACAGCTCTATTCCTAAGCGTAAACAACAAATAGGAGGCAAAAGGCAGAGCACACAGGCTGTAAAGCATCCCTGTCCTGATCCCAGGATCCTGTATCATAAGGATTGCTAGGTTTTTATACTCTGGTGTATT
This sequence comes from Leptocoma aspasia, assembly GCA_013399835.1. Taxonomy (NCBI): domain Eukaryota; kingdom Metazoa; phylum Chordata; class Aves; order Passeriformes; family Nectariniidae; genus Leptocoma; species Leptocoma aspasia. The sequence continues at coordinate 753,863 of VXAX01005453.1, read as the reverse complement.
TGCATATCCTCTTCACCATTTGAAAGAAAAGATTATTGCATTTGCCAGTAGTTTTTCATTTTAGTCCTAAAACAACATTATTACGAGGGTTGACTGAATACATCATTCTTAATCAGATGCAGAACGGCATTCCCTACCTTCCTGACAGCGTTATGGGCCGCATACTGTTTGATTTAGTCTGGTCACAGGCTTGTAAATGTGGAGCTTCACATCAAGCTCCCCACCAGGGTGATGCCTCCTCTTCCAGCCTGAATGCAAATACTGCTGGAGGTGGAGGCTCGGCTCAGAATGACCAGAAGATGAGGATCAGTGCCGGTATGTGTGCCTGGTTCTGAATGCAAGTGTGAGCTTGGCACAGAAGGGCAGACAATTTTGAACAGATTAACATGGATCATCCTGACCATGTGGCTAAAATGAATCAAAGGTCAAATTGGATTAATCTAGATCTGTACATAAGGGATAAGTAATATACATGGTGCTTTCTTTTTTTCAGTGCACTGATTTGTGGGGAAGACCTGTGTGATGTGACCTCCCAAAATATTTTTAACATGCTAGGGGTGAGTTCAGCGGTGAACTGTGATTTCTACAGCAGACTGAAATTAAGACAGAAAAGCTCTGGTTTAATATAACATTTAAGGTAAATGAAAGTTTTGCCATGAGGACAGCCGTATCATGCGTATATGAGCAAATATTTCTCGAACCAGAGCTGACTTTACTGAAAATTACACTTCTTGCAAGTCTTTATTTATCTGTGTGTGGTGGCAGAGATGAATATCTTTGTTCAAGAGGTTGTCAATGAAGAGTAGTCCACCTGCAATGCCAGGCAAAATGATGCTGAGTAGGTCACAGCCCACAGTTTTTTGGCACTCCCAGGTGTGAGGCCTCTGGAATGTAGCTGCAGGTTGCAGGCTACCTGGTAGAGATGCTCCAAGTTACCAGGGTAGGGGGGGGAACAAGTTGTGGAGATAAAACTTGTACAAGAGCCTTTCTTTATTTCCCCTTTTCTTTTGGAAACCAAGTACATGAAGCAGCTGTTCCAAATGCAGGTGCTCTCCACTCATCACCCTGGCTTTACATTCTTGTTCCTGTTTGTATGTAGGTGCTTTGAGGATGACCAGGCTTCACTAAAATAGTGCTACCCCAGTTTCTGCAGGGTCTGAATCCAGGATGCAAAGCATATGAAACCAAAGCTAAGGCTGGTTCAGTATGTCCTGCCTAGAGCTACCCAGCTCTTCTGAGCACTCTCATGTACTAGGTACTAGGTAGGCTCTAATCAGTTTTGCGAAGATTTTTTTTGTTTGTTTTAATGTGTGCCTGGGCAGACCTCATCTGTAAGTAAGGGCAAATGTCCCAAAATTCTTAGTTTTTCACAGATGCTTGTGGCAAGGTTTCCAAACATGACTGATGAAGTTAGGTACTCAACTCTTACTGATTTCATGAAAGCAGTGGGAGTCAGCCAATTGGCCTGTTTAGTCATATTTGAAAGTCCCAGAAGATACCTATCTATCTCCTTCAGCTGCTTGGAAAACCTCTCTACTAGTGCTTTCTAGAGTGTGTTGTCATTAATATTGAAAGGTCAGTCAGGGTTGCAGTATTATTTGAACAGGACTGATGTGTGTGGAGGAGACACATGCACATCATACAGGAAACATGAGTCCTGGACTGGAATGCACAGCTAAGGCTGTACTGGGCTTAGCTCTGCATGGCTTGAGGCAGATGGGCACTTCTCGCTGGGGATGGAAATGCAGACTGAGGGAATGTGATTTAAATACAGGCATAAATCCTGAATCAGGACTGAAATACTTCAAGCTGAACTAACTGATTTGACTGCATACTCTTCTTTTGAGAGTGTAATTCAGGGCACTGGATGCAAAGTTTACTCTAAATTATTCAGCAGTTGTGGGCCCTAGGTATTATTACATGGTAACTAGCTTTCCTGAATTAATGTTGCTTATTCTACTTTTGAATAAAGCTAAAAAATTAATTGTTACAAGCTCAGAATTTACCTTGTCTGATCTCACATACCCTCTGTGTTGTAGAGCTGGAGCTACAGTGACTTTTGAGCGTTGGGTACAGTGCTTGTCCAAACTCGTGAAGATGAATAAAGAATAATATGTATATATACCTCAAGGACACAGTAACAGGAGGCAAGCAAAGTCACCATGATGTTGATACAGATGCTCCTAGCTGAAATGACATTCTTGGGCTTAGGCATTTATGTTTACTTTATGGGCTGTTAAGCAAGTGCATAATGTTTTGCCCAGAAAAAAAGACTTACATGAGCTGGATTGCTCATTCCCTGGCTTCCTTGACATCAGACTTGAACTTGAAGGAAACAATCCTTAGGAACCACTAGAGAAATACTTCTTTTCAACCTGTCCTTCCCATGACAGACACCTTTTAGCCCCTCTCCTTATTCCCCATGTTGTGCACTTGATCCTTGAGAATTGCTTTCTCCTCCTTCAGCCTTCCACCATAAACTTCCTATGTCAGAGAAGGAAGGGGGAGACAGGGGACATACATGTAAGAAGGAAAATTAGTATAAGAAAAAAGAAGTCCTGCAAAGCCTGGAAGAAGGGTGGTATCCAGGAAGAATGAAAACCACTGGACAGCAGAGAAGGTGAAAGGGAGAGTTGACAACACGCAGTTCCTAGCCTAGATGAGCAGCAGTATTGGTTTTGCTGGTCAATACCTGTGCAGAGCCTTGTCCCAGACCAACTCAGACAGCTTGAGGGTGAGCTCAGATTTTCATCACTCTTCATTTATAGAATCACAGAATGGTTTGGCTTGGAGGGGACCCCTAAAGGTCACCTTAGTCCAACATCCCTTGCAATTAGCAGGGACATGTGCAACTAGATCAGCAACTAGCAACTAGATAAAGTCTGTGTGTGTCTTAGTGGTGCATTGCCTACCAAACCTAATCAAAAGTACACAGCATATATCAGGATATGTGAATCTTCATGTGTTAGCATCTCTCACTTGATCTGCCTGCACACCTACCATTTGTTTTCAGCACCTGCAGATGATCCCCTGAGGGCAAGGCCCTATTCCAGCATTTTGGAGGAAGGGGTGGCTGGTCACAGAGCAGGGATGGTAAGATGTATAGGAACCTTTGGGAATTTTTGTCTTTAGTGATTGCTACATGGGAAGACCTCAGGATTGTTTTTCACAGAATCACAGAATATGCTGAGTTGGAAGGGACCCACAAGGATCATCGAGTCCAACTCCTGACCCTGCATAGCACCATCCCCTAGTTAGAGGAAGGAGGGTGCTTGTGGGCAGGTCTGTGGTGGCTCTGCGGACAGGGAAATAGAAATTCCAAGGAGTGGGGTCTGTGCACACCTCATGAGAACAGGTAATAGGGCAGAGGGATGTGGTCGCTAGGGAGGGGTGGGACGCGGCCAGGTCCCGAAGGGCTGCGGAGAGAGAGGAGCCGGAGGGCGCAGCAGCAGGTGGAGGCTGCGGTGGCAGCAGA
>VXAX01005453.1:705721-750289 GCA_013399835.1 Leptocoma aspasia | reverse complement strand
AGCCGGGGCCCCGCTCCGTGCTGCAGCGGGGTGGAGCTTCTCCTTCGGGTTTCGGGGGGTTGTAATACTTTTTTTCTAAAAAAACATCGAGTAAAATAATTTAAAAATTTTTTCAATACTTTTTTCAATACTTTTCTCAATACTTTTCCCCTAATACCTTTTTAAAATAATTTTTAATACCTCTCTTTTTATCGTTCATACAGTTCTTACCCCAACACTCTCCCCCTCTTTTTCTTTCTTTCGATTTTTTTTTGCTTTCCTTTTTTTTTTTTCTTTTTTTTTAAACATCTCCTGGAGGCTCCCCCTTCTCTTCCTTCCTTCTCCAGGAACATGAACAACAGCTACAGAGTTAGCCAGGGGAGTGAGGCAGAGGACAGAAAGGTTTGGGCAATTTCCTTGCCCAAAGAGAAGGGCCCCTTTTTCTCGAGCACATGGACAGAAGCTCTTCCCAGCGCTGGCCCACATAGCAGAGCCACCTTCACACACACTCTGTGTTTCACGAAAGATCAGCTTGTTTTCAGGAGTCATCCTTTCACCCCGCAGAAGGGCAGTCCCAAAGAAAGGGGCAGGGGGTCAGTCACTGGATTGGGGTGCCCTAATGTCAACACCAAAAAAGTAACAAGAGAGAAGGCAAAGGGATTAAAGTGTACAAGGAATGAAAAGGAAAGTGCTGGACACACTGTAGTTATGAGATAATGGAGGAAATGTTATTTGCTAGAGGAATGTGGAACCTGAGGTTAAGGGGCAGCAGATGTAAAGTAAACAAACACATCTGAGCTTATATTCTTCTTGCTTTTCTACCATCCACTGAAGAATTAATTAATGAAAAATCTGGCAGCTTGGATTTCATTGTCTGGGGAACAGACCACAGGAAAATGTGTAAAATTTTGGCAGTGTTTTAGTCATAAGTTCAGTCCAGGCAAAGGAGTACTGCAGCCCATTTAGTTTGCCCAAGGAATTTACATTAAAATTATCTGCATTTTTAACAATCAGCAGAGCTGAGGCTGTGCCCTGCATTCAGAAGGTCACAGCCTATTCTAAAGGGGGGGGTTCACCTTATATCAAAATAACATTGTATCTATCTAACAAAAATCTGGGTTTGTTTGTATTTTTTAAAGTACTACAGTAGTATGGCAAGAAAGGAGAAATAATGGGAGATATGTAAACAGGAGAACACTGATATATTCTATTACTGGAGACAATAATATGCAAATAATTAGCAAGTAAGAAGAGAGGCAGTGTAGAGAGCTCATACTTAAACCTAGGAATGAGGACACATTATTAGACCAGTTTTTGTTATAAGTGCTTTCTCATCATCTTTAACAGTAAGGCATTTTCACAAAGTATCCTGTTGATTTTGTCTAGGGGAGACTGTTTACTACAAATGCCACAATGCAGGCAAAAGCCACTCATGTAAAGAACCCCAACATGGATATACTGAAAACTGAGGCTGCTAAATAAAGGAAAAGGGATATTTGAGGGAGTAACAGAGATACCATTGCACTGTCCTCATTGTTAATCTTGATATTTATTTAAGTAAACATATCCTTTGTTGCAGCAGAAAAGAAGCAGTGGCAGAATTGGCTTTTGCCTCCACCAGATTGTTGCAGAACCTGGGAACTTTGCCAGTACAATTACAGTGAAGTTGGCTGTGGAGTATGTGAGGCCTCAATCCCAAATCTGGATAAACTGAGGCATAACTATATCCTCAAATGGAGTACGAGGCAGTCTTTCCAAGCATATACTTACTGTAGAATTTTCACTGGGAATTATAATACATTGTCTTTGCTCAAAGCATTAAGTCTGAGTGCAAGGTACTGTACCTGGGTTGGTGAAATCCCAGACATGAGCACAGGCTGGGAGAAGAACTCCTTGAGAGCAGCCCTGCAGAGGACATGGGTGTTCTTGGGGACAAAATGTTTAGAGGCATCTTTTTCTAAGTAGAGAGGAAGACACAGGATGGAAATTCCATGTGTTCTCATCTAAGAACAAGAGAAATATATTCAGCCTTTTCCATAACATACTGTGAAGGCATCATTGACAGGAAGGGGAAGGGAAGTGGACAACTGTAGGGAGTTCTCAAATGTGACTAAAGTCAATGTCCCCTAACAATTTTAGCATTAAAAAGGGAAAAATGGAAAAGCCAAGGTCAGTCTCACTCTTTGAGATGTGAAGCAAGCAGTATTGCTGTGTTTCTGCTCATTTGCTTCCAGCTTTCTGAGCGAGCAGCCCCACATCAATGATCTGATGTTCTCAGTATCACTAAAATGGAATCCAGATATTAATGCCTCATGTGCACAGGGTCACATGTTGGTTTTGGGGCACCACGGGTAAGGTAAAGAGGGACAAGCCTGAACAGACTGTGCAGCTGAAATACAACCCTTTGTGATCGTATCCATCACATGTTTTTTCCAGGGGGAAAGGCATGATCAGCAGGGATGCTAAGCTTTTTAACCTTGAATGACATCCTGTGATAAGCCCGGGCACATAGGAAAAGAAAGAGGCAATGGCTTCCACCCACCAGAAGTCTTATATTTCCACAGTGCTGAGGCTGTGATAATTATGATACATCCAGCTGGTGCTATTATTCAACCATTCCTGAAGGAGAGGGCCGGTCTTAAGCAGCATAAAGATTGCTACAAAACTTCACAGTGGCCAAAAGTTAATTAATAAAAAGCAGTTAGCTATTCATATGAATGGCAGGAACAACTTCCAGAGCCATGTGATTGCATTTGCGTTCAGTGCAGTGCTTAGGATGCCTCGCTGGTGGGCCAGAAGCCCACTGTGCTAAGTGCTGCATGAAATGGGTGAATGGAAAAAGGAGAGAACAAACTCGTAGTGGCAGTTGTCAGCCTGCTCTTGGAGGAACAGTTGTTGCAGTTGAGCCAGTGCCAGTACAATACTTGCAGTGGGAAAAAGAGGGGAAAGAATCACAGCAGCAAGAGAGCATCAGCTAAGCTGTCAGTAGGGGGAAAGCACAAAAGGTTGAGTGCAAATACTGATTGACTAGAAGACCCCAGGTGAAGGGTTGTATCTGAGAGCAATGGATAATGATGAAAGAGACTTGGTCACAGTTGGAATTGAACAACAGAGGGAACAAAGGGAAACCATAGTTTGAGGAGTGGCCTTTTAGGTGAGAGGGAAGGTTGAGGCATGGATGCAGACAACAGAAAGACATAAGTGCAAAGAAATCAACACCTATAGGATGGGCTTGTTATCAGCACACCAGTATCCACATCCAAGGATGAGTGAGAGTGCAAATGGGATGAGAAACCCCAAAATTTCCTAGGAGACACAATCTGAGGAGAGTTGTGGCTGAGAACAATTTTGGAGCAGAGAAAGGGCTCGGATACAAGGTTGTTCAAAAGAGCAGAAATGAGAAGGAAAAGAAGAAAGAGATAGAGAAAGGGAGTGTTAGAGAAAAAGAGGCATCTTAATGAGAAGGTGGTTTAATTGGCAGTGACAGCAGAAAAAGCACGTCTCTGTTAGGGCTGGGAGATGATGGAGAAAATTGTTTGGGTGTCTGCAGTAGGGTTAGAAATGGTACAATCATGGAACAGACTGTCAGAGGAAAGAGGTAAAAACTGAGTAGGGAAGCATTGAGGCTGGATGTGTTGCCATGAGAGGTTATAGAAGGAGAAACTTGTGAGGGCAGCAAAGAGGAGTGTGGGTATAGCCAGGCAGCCAGGATGGGTCGAATGTCATCAGAGGTGAGACAGAGTAAGGCAGAGGTGGACTCTGGGTTTGTGTTACTGAGTGAGGTGAGAAGTGGGAAGGGCAGCAGACAGAAGTGTGGAGTGGAACAGAAATCAAAGAAAAGGGCTTAAGCAAAGCAGGCAGGTGGCTGCTTTGAGTTTGTAAGTAGAGTTCTTTGGGAGTAACAAAAAAACTAGAAAGCTGAGTGAGTTTCATCTGGGGGGAAAAGGAGAGCACTGTGAAGATTATTCCGGTACTTGTATAGCCAGAGGGTAGCATTTTCTTTGTAAGGAGAATGGAAGTGGCATAGAGTAAAAAGGGTAATGGAGATTTCTTAGCAGGGGCATGTGACAGTTAAACCTGAGGTAATAAGTTATATTTGATCACTTAATCTTAATGGTATGTTTTGTTACATTCATCTTTGTGTATTGTACAAAATTGTACATAGTGACCTTTTCTACAGTGTCCTGTCCAGCACTGGGCTTTTCCAGCTTCTGGAAAAAAGGAACCTGGGTTAGACTGGCCACTCCTCAGTGCTTTCCTGAGATTCTGGGCTTTGGTAGGATGGCTGGCTGTAGTTATTTTTAGGTGACATATAGATTTGCCTTTCTTCAGCCGGAATTTCTTTCTTGTTATCCACCATGGTTTTCAACCTTACTAGGCTGTCAATCTCAGATCTTCCCCAAATGCCTGAAACTGCTCTTAAAACATGCTCTAAAGACTTCTCTTAGATCCCACTGTTCATACAGCTTCTTCTCTTTCTGCCTGTAGACCAGCTGTACTGGCTAGGATGTCATTATTGGAATCATCACACCAAATTTCTGTTAACACTCATAAAAATGCATGTTCTGTCAATGACTAAAAGTGTTCATTTTCCTTGTCTTTGTGTTCAGACAGCTTCCTACATTCATACTTTCCTTTTTCTTCTAAATCTTTTGCCTCAGACAAAGTTCATTTTTTGTCTTGCTTTTTATGTTAGAAACACACACCACGTCATTTGAGTTAAACAAAAAAGTCCCCTATTCCTCTTCCCCTACACTGTTTGAATAGAGGCCTGTGTAAGAAGCCCTGCCAGCTTTGAAATGGGAAGGCTGGTATTTTTTTTTTTTGCTTACATGGAGATCATTTTAATCCAAACAGACTCTCATTTCGAAAGATATAAAGGACATTCCATTGCTTCTTGGGTCCAAAACACCCCTAAACTGACACATTTACCACTTGGTCTCAGTTTGCACAGCACAAAGCACATAAGAGTCCTTTGTCTGTGGTGTTATAATGCTGTTCTTTCAGAAAGCTGATAGTTCTCTAGCCTGAGCTTTGGCACGATCTCACTAACAAAGCTCAGCACATGGGCAACAGGGTACATATCTGAGGGATGCCTTGTGTCAGGGGCCTTAGTTTGTGATAGCACGGAGTGACCCTTGTCCTTCCTACATGCCTTCAGCCAGTGCAAGACAACGTGAGCTACAATCAATCACAAGCATCCCTTACATGCCAAGACTTCAAGCCCAGATTACTATCATCAACAAATGCTTGAAGAGCCATTACAGGCTAATTGGGCTGCAAACACTACTTTCCTATCTGTAGGAGCGTGAGAAATTCAACCTCAGCATTAAAGGCCAAAACCCCAAGGAGGAGATCTGCTCAAGACACCATTTGTCTAGTGCCTAGCTGCTCTCTCCATGTTATTAATTGTAGTCTCTGAAGTGAGCATGATTTGGACTGTCAATCTTCCTGAAGAGGAAAAAGTAACTTTGCCTGTCTGAGGCTGGTTGATAGTTTCTTACCAGACAGTCGTACTTGCGGGAAGGTGATCCTGCAGCTGTCTCCACAGCCTGCTCCAGCTCTGTGCAGCCCTTATTAACACACAGAGTATGACACATATGTGCTGTAGTTGCCAGGTACTTCAGCGTTTGGACTGCATAGAGCTTCTGAACCTTACCAAGTGGGAATGTGTTTGAGAATAGAATGAAAGGATTTGGCCAGAGAGCTGCTGAAAGGCTATCTCCCCTTTGAGACACGTGAGACACCTGGAGTCACCTGCCTGTCATGTAGATGGGGCAAGAAACATTCATGGAGGATCTGTAACAATGCTCATTCTGAGTGGCATGAGTATGTGGCTGCAAGACCTTTCAACTGACCTTGCCTAGGAAGAAGTCTGAGCCTAGCTTGAGGGAGGCTGTTTTATTCCTTCACTTCAAGCATTAATGCATTCTGAGCCATTTTACCCATGTGGCATGGATTTCAGCAGTTCCTAACCCACTATATTAAATGAGATGACAGTCCAGCTGTCAAATGTAAAATAAAATATTTTTTTTGTCTCAGCCACTCCCTATGATTTAAGAGTAGATGAATGTAATTCAAAATATGGATCAAAATGGAAATGAGAACAAATTTTCACAGACAGGACGCCCAAAAAAATTGTGTCCCAGAGTGGGAGTTAGATTGGCAGAATAGGGGCTAGAAAACAAAACTGTGTAGAGAAAAGAAAACAACCCTGTGGTTCTCTGAAAGGGGCAGTCCCCTCTGTTAAAGAGACTCTGGAGGCAGCTGTCTCCCCTATCTGTGCCATGAGTAGGATGCACTCCTACTTCCTGTCTGAACAGAGAGATAACGTGAAAAAGCCACTGTGACATTTGACATTTCTTTTAGTTTCCCTTTTTATAGCCAAATGGTGTGATTCACTGGGGTTCTTCTTGAAAGTGGAGAGCTGTGAAAAGAAAATTCAGGCACTGGGCTCAGATATCGAAAGGTGACAGTCCCACCCTTGTGACTGTCTCAAGAAGGGCTGAGGGTATGTCTGCTTTGTAGTAGTTACTCCCTCGTCTTCTGCCCCATCATACATACAAGACTGTTCCCTTATGACTGCAGTTCTGCTTCCTTGACCCTTGTTGCACAGGAGTCTAATCTAGGCCAGACATATAGGAAAAGATTGGTGTCTTGGTTTTTGTTCTGGTGCATTTGTTTTACAGTGCTCTGGAACAAGCTCAGCACATGCCCTCTCCTTTCAGAGTTGTGTGAGTGGCAGATGAAACACTGGGGAAGACAGCAGATTTCAATAAAAGAAACTTACATAGGTAGTCTGCCCACCTTCTGAGTGACAGCTTTTGAGTTACATGCAGTCCTTTGATGCACACAAAGTATTTAATTTAGCTAAGTAGATCTTAAAGATCTAGTTAAGACTGCGCTGGGAGACACAGACCTTAAGTATCCCATATGCAGCATGCGTGCCCATCACATAATACCTCAGTCAAGTCATTTAAAGACAAGATAGAATGGGATGAACTGTTTACTGCCCAGTGTGCTGGGATTACGAGAGTGAGGAATGGCATGACCTGTGTGTGAACATTTCTGTGGTGAAGCTGTGCCCTGTGGCTTTGCTGCTGCTGCATTTTGCTTGAGCATGTTGAGACCTGTCCACTCAATGCCATGCACAGCCACTCTGTCTTTGTTCCCAGACGAATCCTTTGTAGGCTTGCCAGAGATTTTCCCTATGTGGAAAAGGTATGGGTATGTGCATGGAGCTACTGAAATGTCTCATGAGTGTGGAACAAAGCAGGAAGGTGATGAGCTCATGAAATTGGTGAATAATTTAAGTTGGATGTGACCTCTGCTGGACACAAGTCCAACCTTTTTCTCTAAGCCAGGCTGGACTCTGAGCAGGGCAAAGTTGATCAGGTCCATGTCCTACTGGATTTTCAAAATCTTTAAGGATGTAGATTCCACAACTTAGCTGGACAACCTGTTCCACTATGCTCCAAGTCTTCTTTCTGTGTTTGTGTGTGTGTGTAAATGCAGAGAAAGGGGGTGACAGGCAGAGGTGTGTACTTATTCATGTACAGAGCTGTGCTCCCAAATTCTGTTTCTTTTTTGTCTGGTGAAAAGACCACACTGCCACTGGCAACCAGGGCAATAGCTGGCAACTCTGTCTGCTGGGAGTTGTTTTAAAAAATCTTCACATTGAGCAGAATTGCACGTTGTGATCAATGAGATAGTTTTTTAGAGAATATGCTTTTAGTTTGGGATTAGTCTTGCAGTTATGCAAGGATTCACTGCTTTTAAATAACTGGAAAAATCTCTTTCACATTTACATCTATTGTCAGTTTATTAAATTCAGATTTATTGCTGGCTTTCCTAGCCAAAACATAGCTGTTAGCACACTATAACAGAGCATAAATTTGAGTTCAGTGAATCAAAGACATTATTAAAGAAAAAAATTACTTAATGACCTGTCTGATCTAATAAATCCTGCCATTCGCATAAAACAAAATGACAATAATTTATGTCCACTAGATGTGTAAAACAAAGGCAGTCACAGTGGTTGGGTTTTGATATGGTTTCTTCAGCCAGCTGGTCTTTACTGTAGAACCTTGTAAGTAAAAATAAGGTAAGGCTAGAAATGGCTGACTCAGCTGCTATTGAGATGATAGAGACATCTTTGGTAGCATTAAAATCAAAGTAGCCAGACGGTTTGAGACTTCTGAGATTGTCTGTGGGCCACCATGCTTCATGCCTGGCAGAATCCTGTACACCAAAGACCTGGTTTTAAACTGCAGGCTTACAGTGTGGAAGGGAACTAATTACAGTCCCATTCAGGAAGGCCTGTTTAAAAGTTCGACATGAACTTGCTTACCACCAGCACCGGGTGCTGGTAAATCAGTAAAGTCACTTTTTCCTCTTATTTATCCATGAATAATATCTGACTGAAAATGTCTGACTCTAGCCTGCCCACTACTTGCAGCTGCTCCCTATAACTACTGCAGTGGCCTTCATTTGTGGAAATGGTAACCACCTTAATGACAGCCTCTTCAAAGCCTGGCTGAGATTTGCCTTATGCTATTTTCTGACCTTCAGTGAGCCAGCAAAGAGCATGGGGTTGTCAGTTCTCTCCTGTCCTTGGGGAGCTGCCACTTGCATGGCACACCAGTTCACGTGCTGTTCACTTTTCTGTAATGAAGTAAAAAGAAGAGAATGCTTTTGCATCTGCCACGTACTTTTGCATTTACCAAGCACCTATCATTCATTGTCAAGTCAGATAATTAGCTTTGTACTTTTGCCATTAGGTTTGATTATACAAATATATGATTCAAATTTCTTAAAATATTTGTGTGTATACACATATGTATGCATATTATGTTGTATATAAGCAGAAAGTATTCTGAAGACCAGTTTCAGTTTAGTTCCAAAGCTTACATATGCCTAGAAAATTTCATACACCCATGGGCCATGCCTAAACTTCAGAGTCAAGCATGTATTTGTTCAGACTCAGACATCAATCTTGTAACAGATGCCATGGAGAATCAAGTGAGTCTCTTCTGTTCTCCTGGAACAGCATTGCCCCAGGGCCATCCTTGAAGGCATCAGTAGAGACCCAAGTTTCTTTGTTTGATTCAAAGCATATCAGCATAGTTTCATTGATTGAAATGTACTTTGGTTCCATTCATTCCCACTCATGTAGTGCTCCCTCATGGCAAGGCCTTGTAACTATGGCTCAAGCATCATTGTTTCTGCTGTCACATCTGGGCTGAATTTTCCCAGGAGCATAAACACTCCAGGATGGTTTTCCTAGCACAGCTTCAAAGTGGGCATTCCCATGACAGCATTTCAAAGCACTTTCCTTTTTTTTCCCCCGAATTCTGAAACTTCTGTGAACAGCACAGTAATTCAAAAGCAAACAACATGCAGCTCTCAATTACTTCATCAAACTAGACCCATGGAGCTTTAGCACCCTTCCCATTTATTCCACTTTACAGCCTTCAAGAAGACTAATTCATCATAATATCTCCTCAGAATTTCTCTGTGTGTGTGTGCCTGTGCCTGTTTCTGTGCCTGTGTGTGTGTAGGAGTGATGTGCCTGGAATAAGGGGTAATGGCAAATCAGAAAGAGGGGATCTGCTCAGAGAGAAAATGAGAGAGGAAGTGAAACAGTTTTGTGAAGAGTCAAAGGAGGTAATAGTGAGCTCATCAAGACTGGGAAGAAAGAGGAAGCAAGTGGATGACTTGGGTTCAGAGACATAGTGCAAAAACATCTCCACTTTCCTGAAGAGTGCAGGCTTTTTGTCTGGACAATTCCTTGCAATAGCTTTATTACTTATAAGGCAGGGCATTCCCCATTTGCCCTCTTTACTTCTCTCTACACAATGCTGTAGGACATTTGGGAGCAGAGAAATTTTCCACCCATAAGAAAAAAGCCCAGATGGCCTGGCAATGTTGAATTCCCTTGCCTCAGGGGCTGCATTGCTGTGTCTTTTCTGGTGATAATATGTCAAAATGCAAATATAGTTGGATTTCAGACCTCCATGTGGAGCTTTTGCCTAGGAAATGTAGCTGATGCTCACATCATACTTTCATGTATTTATTTTTGTTGGTAAGTTTGAACATATTTTTCTCAGCCTGTGGTTCTCTCCCTGCTGGTTGTACACATGTAGTGAATAATTCATTCCTAAGAATACAATTTCACTTCCTTAGTCCTGATGTTTTTCTTTTACATATCCAGATGTGCTGCTCCATTAGTTAAGTTCTTCTAATGTTAACATTAATGATAACTGGATTTGCCACTGATGGCTGCTGCATTTGCCTGTTTCAGCTCAAGGTTCTATCAGTGGATATCTGTGTGCCTTGAAATCATGCCTCACAGGCAGAGATGTGATTTTAGGGTTATACTGGCTCTGTCTGCTGGGAGTTGTGCAATAGCAGGCTTTGGGGAAAGAGACCAGTTAGTCCTTTGTGGCTTTCTCGTTTAAGGTTAAGATACAGCCAGCTGTAGAACTGATAAAAAAATTCATTCAGGTCAATGTTGTCTTTTCCCAGTTAGTTCCAGCATATCTTCCCATATTTGAATAACAGAGGGCATATCTAAAGTCGTGACACATAGGGCAGGTTAAATGAAAACATTTTAGGAACTAACTGCTATGGATTTTCAGTTGGTGGAAGTGAACATGAGCATCTAAGTTTGAAAATGCATGGCCCAGCATCTGGTCCATTTAGGTCTCTCCAGCCCTTTGCTGGAGCATCCATAAATCTTCACAGTGCCTTGTCCCTGGACATGGGCTCCATCAAGCAGCGTGGCAGCCATAGATGGCTTCTAGGCCCACCATGCCAGCAGCACCAGATGGGGAAGTTGAGAAAAGAAGAGATCTTCCATGCTGGGAGTCTGTCAGGCAGATCTAGAAAGGAAGAAGATGCTGCCCCTGAGAGCCAGAAGATCTGAGATTTTCCCCCACCATGAGGGCTTGTCTCGCTGGGTTTAGGGACAAATTAGAGAAAATGCACCTGAGGATCCCCCCTCTTCCTTTGGTGATCTTGAAGAAAGAACTCCCAGACCACTCTGGCCCTCTTGAACCAGTCACTGGTTGTTGTTCTCCTGTTATAAAAAAGAATGCTCTCACAAATTAGAAATAGACAGCACACCCCAAAAGGCATAATAATTTGCTTTCTTTATTCTAAAACTTAAATGTGCATCAGGATTTCCAGGTCACACATACATTTAGTAATGTATAGACGTATGCTAAAAATATATTATTAAAGCTTGATTTTTTGGTGTATGTAAGGTTGCTGTTTCTGAGAGAGAAGGCATATGGAATATCAGGAACATACTGTGCATGAAACATGAGTAAATAAACAGTTTTAAGACTTACCACAAGGCTGATCCATACTCAAGGGGTGATCTTTAACTTTTAATGAAAATAAAAGCTCTCTTCCAGAATTATCTGGTCCTCCAGTTAACAAAAACCACGGGAAATGAAAGGAGAAATGTAATGTGTTTCAACAAGAGTGCACACACGCTTTGTGGGTAGCAGTCTGCTCTGGCCCTGGGAGAAAGTGTCTGGTGGATGCAGAGTACAATAAAGATAGGCAGAATTATAGAGGTACTGGCAAAGTCTCAGCAGCATCCCCTACACTCACCCTCACTCTTTGTATTACCCAGTGAATTGAGGTGTCTGAAGAAAAGTACTAGAAAAAAGACTGTCACAAGAAAGATACATGACAAATGGAAAACTTCATCAGCTTTCACAAGCTTATACCAATATTCCAGCCACTCAGCCTATCCAAAGATTCTTGCTTGCTTTAAAAAAAGAACCTCTATTAAGACATCTGACTTCTCAGATGGTCCATGCAAAATATTCAACAGAGAGTAGGGCTTTGCCTTTTGAATCTGGCGTACACACTAAGCTTCTGACATACTTGAAGACACCCTGTACATCACATAATTCATTTGATATGGCTCCATTTAGACTGTCTCACACCCAGAGACACATAGTTGATCAGGTGCTGAATATGCATTATACCAAGAGGAATTGCAGACATGTCACACATCTAGACAGCCTCCAAAGAATAAGTGATGAAAATTGCATGCAAGGTCAGATGGGGGAGCAGTTGGATCATGGGCAGCAATTAGAACATCAAGAAAGGAAACAAAACATTCTTGTTGCAGGTCTCCTGTGTGGCTGCAGTTGATCTGTGAAATTCAGGTCACTTGCCAGGTTTGTGTTGCTACATTAAACAGCATTACAGAAGAAACAACATTGTACTGCACAAGGCTTAAAAATGAAGTTTGTTGCAATACAAAATGACTGTGAGAGCCAAAAATGAAGAAGAGGGACGTGTAACCTTTTGAAATAAATATGCAATCTTCATTTCTAAATTAGAAGCAAAACCAACTGGGAGGAGAGTTTAAATTTGCCTTGTCCCCTCTTTCAGGGAGAAATTCTGACCGTTGGTTGAGGGGGCCAAAACCTGGGTCAGAAATGGTCACAGTTAAACCCAGAAGCATTAACTGAGCCGGAGTGTATCCAATGGCAATCAAGCAGTAGTACAGGAATTCAAAACAAAAACTTCCAAAAAGAAAAGAGAAGCCAGCTGTGTCCACTGAGCATGGCATTAAGGGGGAAAGGACTGTGAAACTGGACGACTCAGAGGATGGTGTAGCAGTGTGTGCAGGGCTGGGTTTCTGAGGGGACCTGATGGCAGGATGCTGCCCTCGCAGCAGGGAGGGAGAACAGGAGTGTGAGCTCTGTCCGCTTGGCGCAGTTCAGCGGGATCACAAATAATAGATTATAGACATCTGCCTGTTTGATGTGGGTGTGAGATTCTAAATTAGCTAACAAAATGGTGCTTTGTATTAATAACATGCATGCAATTTAGTCTATAATTTCCCTGAGAGAATGGCAAAGTTAAATAATTAATCATGCCTCAAAACAGGATTATTATAGGGATTAAGAGGAAGAAATATAGCTGCTAAAATTAAAAAAGGAATGTAGAAACCATGCCTCCAAACCATGGCTGTTGTACATAGCATTTTACATGTTAGTTAAACTAGAAACAGCTGAAAATGAGTAATCTTGGATGCATCTATCAACCTCCCTCTTTAGTGAGGAGACTGATCTCTAAAACATTGCACAAAGATCAACTGATGCTGTTGTTATTCACTCCTAAAGTGTCTGTGTCTGGGAAGTTTAGAGCATCTTCTCCTAGGGAAAAGGATGGGCTTTCATATGTTTTTCTTAGCAATCCACCAGGTCAGACTCAATTTTTTTTCATTGATTTGAGTGGCTCTACTGATCACCTTTTGTTTCCTCAGAATAAATGTGCATATTTCCTTTGTGTTAATTTAACCCCTCTGATCTGTGCTATTTACTTGACTATTGACTTCATATTTAACTATCAGTATTATTTCATGTATCACTTGGTTTTTGACTGACATGGTTTTTTTTCCATATTTCAGTGAATCTGAAAACAGTTTTTAAAATTTCCCAAATTAAACCAAACAAGATAAATGCAAATCCAAGATGAATCAAAAAAAGTTACAGAACAGGTAGATTTGAAAGCTATAACGCTCGGGTTATCCAGTCAATGTACATATTTCCCTGTTGTGGCCACTTTACTTCTTAGCTCTGTTTACTTCAGAATGACAGGTAAATATTCCCTGGTGTCCTGTACTTCCTACAGAGTGGATCATCCATTCAGTACATGTAATTCACCTCCAGTGTTGCAAAGAACAGCAGCAGAACAAATTTAATTTGTGGTGTATATCTCTAAAAGGAAAGTATTTTTAAAGGAGAACAAAAGAGAAGACAGGATTTCGTGAAGGCATGTACCAATTAACCCATGGCAGTCTCTTTTGCTCAGAAATCACCCCATAGGTGCTCACTGTTGCTAGAGCTGCTGCATGAATTCCTCAGCAATGACTGAAGTCAGTGGAAGTTTTGCCATTGATTTCAATGTAGCCAAAATCCCATGCTATGTTTCCCAGGGCTTTTCTTTCCTCCCAAATGTAAATCTCTAGCATATACATTTGCAAAAACAGTTTTATGCAGGGAGCAGAGTGTCAATAATGTCAGTTCTGACTTTTGGATAATAGAATGTTTCCAAGAGAAAAATCTATTTGACTCAGAGCAATGTTAATTCTGAACATACTCATAGGAACATAAATATTGCAGGTATTTGTCATGAAGAGCAATTGTTATTCTTCCAAATTGATCTATGTGGCCCAAAACACAAGAAGAAGAAAGGATCTGCCTGGTACATTGCTGTCTCATTACTTGTGCTCATGCCCAATGCTGTTTTGAGCTGTTCCCCATCTCCTGAGACCTGTGCTGTGTGGTGGGAGCTCCCACGTGTGACAGCTGGGTGCTGTGTGCAAGGGCTCTAGAGGGGGCCACTTCTACGCCCAGCCTGTATCTCAGACACCAAAAAAGAGCAGAGTCTTTTACCTACCTTGTGACAAAGCTCATCAAAGCTCAGCTCATATCGGTGAATAGGATGGTGCAGTCTCATATGTAGGTCCATCTACCAGTGGTATGTGCCTGGAAACGTTTTTCCCCAAAGAGGATGTTTGTTTTACAAGTTAGAACAGTGTAAAGGAAGGACTCATTCAGCTGTGACCACCTACAACTGAACTTTAGTGTATGCAAGTGATCTCAGCTTCCTCTTTAACTAATGCAGCGAAACAGGAGACAATTCTGCAGCTCACTGTCTAACAGCTGAGAGGAGTCAACCCCTGGAAGTATCTGTTTTTCACTGTGGACTCCAATAAATGGATATTTAACTTCAAGATCTGAGTGGGACAAGTAATTTTAATTTCTGTTACTGTGCACATTTGAACTATTTTGTAACGTTGTTCCAGATAGCTTTTTTAATATTCTTTGACAGGTCAGAACACATCGTCTTCAATTATTAATCATATAAGCAAGAAAAGTTTTCCGTAAGATGCAACTTTAGGAAAAAAGAAGTTTCCCCTTTGCTTGTGTCCCATGACAGGCCAATATCACAAGCCCAGAGGTGTCATGTCTTAGATCACCTAGTTTGGTTTACAATAATTAAGTCAATATCATGTATTATGACTAAATTTCTCCATCATATATGATCAAGCTGAATTAAAACCCTGAATTATTCATTTAATTATCCTGGTCTGTAAAGACCTGGCTTTAGTATCAGATACATTCACCTCAGAAAACTTTTATGAGTAAAATCAATTGAAACCAGCAGGAACAGGTCATTGCTTCACATGTAAAACATATCAGCTCTGTGGAGTGTTAAGAATGTACAAGAATATATGATAGTTATATTTCCTTTCCAATATTTTGTTGCAATATATTTAGGCACTTCTATTAGAATTTAGTTTTTAAATTACTTAAACTATTTTTCCTGATTTCCATTATTTGCCACCAGTGATATTTTCAGGTCAAGGTCCACATTTCTGCCTCCAGTCCACAAGACTATGTGTTTTTCCCCTCAAAAAATTGTGTATAGTTTCTGGAAAAATCAACCTTCTTATCAATCCTGTTTGCAATACTGACGTATCTGTAGGTCCCAATATTCAACAGAAAAGCTGAAATTGATCAGTGACTGTCACAGGTAAATTCAAAGGGGAGAACTACTACATACTCCAGAAGAGAGACATGCAGAAAATTACACCCCTTGACAGTGATTGTTTAAAAACAAATCCCAAAAAGCTCTAATGTAATTCAGTCTCCTGTTCTGAATGGCTTGTAGCAACACTTTCTTAGCTATTCACACACTGAGCGTAACGCCATAAACCAGATAAAAAAGTGTATTTGTAACAAGATCTTAAAGCTGACCTGTCAAATCAAGGGAAGAATTGTTTGTTCATTTTATCCTTTTTTGGCAGGAATCACCTGTTTCATTAGTGTATGAACACATGTTCAGCCTTGCCTTTCCATGACCAAGTTCTCTGTTCGACGTAGAGCCGGTCTGATTATTGCTTACAATCATTTCTTGCTGCACAATTCCAACTGTTTGCCACAGAGAGACACAGTGGGGGGAGATTCAGCTTGCAGATTTAGACTTTAAAATCTAATTTAGCTTTGCAGCTATTCAGCTGACCAAGCACAGCAATTGAGTTTTAGGTGTGTTTGAGTAGCCCCTAAGTTTCCAGTAACTGCAGTGGTATCTTGGAGAGATGTGAAAACCTAAGTTTAGATATCTTAATGTGGATCCAAATTTCTTGTTGGATAATGGATAGAGTATTGTATGAAGAAAAATATCCTGCATGCTATTTGCTTCTTCAGGTCCAGTGTCTCAAATGATTAGTTCTCAGCAACCGCAGAGTACTTTTGAACAGGTGCTGGTTTTACACCTAGCTCCCATCTTTCCATGTGGGTATGGACAGAAGATGGAAACTATCTTTGGGATAACACAAATACTTGTGATAACATACAACCTGGCACCCAGGCTCCTCATGCCTGACAAACCAAAGTTTCAGCTCCATTACTTTGTTTATATATTTGTTTTCCAGATCCATTGAGTTCACTCTAGTTGCAAGTGAGGAGGAATTTCCCCATGTGAGGCTGGAATGGGCTGAGCTGCATAGTAGATATGACTACTTTTTTAAACACTACTAGTGTTTTTAAATTCTGTAAGAATTTAAGAAGAAATTCTTAAATTTCTCTAAGACTGGAGATTTTAAGCCTGTGTCTTTGGACAGAGCCTGGAGTAGCCATTTCTTGATAAAAAGAAAGGGAGATGTAGGTAGGGTTCTTTTCCAAAAGACTCAGGAGGAAATAGCTATTGTTATCAACACTGCTCTTGGTTCCTCAATAAACTAAGTATGCTTTTTGGAGGACACCCTTGTTGATATTTGGTCTATGCTGTTTGCTGTCAATAGTGACTCTAAATCACCATTTATTTTTGTGGAAGCTTTGCTGTCAGATTAAGTCTTCCAAAGGGCTTTTCAGTCTTGTGCAAGAAATTAAATTCTAGTGCTTCCTTTCATTCCCTTCCCTTCCCAGCTCTGCTCTGAAAGTTGGATTTCACAGTAACTCGGGAGAACTGCATCTGTGGAGCAGGACTCTTTCAAAGGCTTTATTTTTCTGACTCATATTCTGTATAACCTTCTTATCCCTCACAAGGTTTGGCAGAAATGCACATTTTGAATCCCAGCCCAGCGTTCCAGGGAGATGGATAGTCCAGAAGAGCAATTCCCAAAGTTAACGTGCTAACGCGACTGCTGTCAGCACTCAAGAGTTTCTTGTAAGGTTGTTGGCATTGATCTCACCAGCTTTTTAATTAAAGATACTGGTCAGTAAGGAACAAATTTTGATGACCAGCCAGTCCTGGACTATGGTTTGACGTCAGTGGGTTAGAGCAATACACCCTGTACAACTACAGTAGTGGTAGAAGTGGGCTGAGAAAAACCCCAAACAAATAGCATAGTGTCATGGAAGAACTTCCAAACCCTGAAGCACCTTAGGTTGGTGGTGTAAAAGTCAATAATGGAATGAGAAATGCTGGATCCTGTGAAACTGAACCAGAAAATGTCTTTCAAAACTTGCTGAAGGGAGCAGTCGAACAATTAATGGGGAAACGTGGGCGGATGGAAAAGGCTTCCCATGTTTCTTTTGTATGTTTCTCTATCAAAATGACAAAGGACCAATTGTCTCCAAGGAATAGTAGTTGCAAGCTTGGAATGCATTAAAAAATGATCAGTAATACTGGGATTGGTATGTATGTGAAATGTGGTGGTTGTGTTTTAATTCCAGTCTGTTTCCTTATGCTCAAAGTAGCATTCAACTTTAAATGCTTCGTTTGGTTTGTTTCATCACTACGTGAAACCAGGGATAAGTAACTGTGTTCTTAGAGGCTGGGTTCTACAAAGTGAACAGCACTCCTCCACTTGCAAGTGCCCTTATTCATCTAGTTGTACACCTTAATGGAATTTTGCCATCTAATCTAAATGAATCAAGTTGTAAATGACTATTTTAGAAGATGAAAACGTCAGTTCAAATTTCATTTGAAATTACATGACAGGACATCTTTTTGCAGTTTTTATTTGCCTTTTCTGGATTGTAATGTGGCCAATTACTCTGAAAGGTGCATGAATCTACCTTGTGTGTTTTACAAAATATATCCTTACTTTACAAGGTAATTTTCATTGCAATACCTGCCTACGGCATGCAGTGAAGCATGCATACCAAGTCGTGGAATCCAAGGATCATCCTCTCCAAAGAATGCTCAATGGAAAATCTGTCACTTGATGAGATTAAGTGGTTAGTCCAGTTTTAACCAAATGGCACCAAATATTGTGTTCCTGCCATGGTGTTCCTTTGCCTTCTGTGCTGCAAGGGTCTGGCCATGTGTAGAGAGGTTGGTGGCCAGTGCACTTGTCCCACCATGGTAGTCAGGTGTGAGAGAGGCTGTATGGTGTGGGTTGGATTCTGGAGAGACAAGAGGAACTAAGAGCTGGCTGAGGGTCAGGCACTGGAGGCACCATAGGTCTGGACCTGCTCCCAGAGAGGCCTGTTTGCTTATGTGTGTGTGTGTCTGTGCATGTGGTACCAGGGAAGCAGGGAAATCCAGGGGCCAGCCATTGGATAGTCTGAGTGTCCAAGGGGAATCTGTAGTGAGTGTGTGTGTATGGGTATCTGTCAGAGAGGGGTTGAGTACCAGCGCGTGGAGGAGGACTGTGGCCCTCAGGCACTTGTATGTGCAGGTGCCAGCTGAGGTGACCAGGGATTTAAGTGCCAGCTACTAGATTTTACTCATATCTAAAAGGATAGATTTGAGTATCTAAGGAGGGATCCATATTGCATATTTCTGTATATATGCATATGCATGGGACACTGAAGGATAGGTTTAATGGTGGATTTGGCAGTACTGAGTTAATCGTTGGACTGGATGATATAAGAGGTCTTTTTCAACTTAAACAATTCCATAATTCTATGATTGTGTGTACGTGTCTGTGTGTGCATCTTGGGAATACATACTCAGCCTTACTACTGGCAGGACCTGGAGACACCGAGCTGCAGCAGCCTCCCCTCTGTTGGACTACTAGATTTTGGGTAACCCCTAATACAGAGTTTGTGTTGTTGACCTTAAACAAGTGAGTTTGCTGAGTCTTATTTTTTGTGCATGGCATCTCTGCACACTGTAGAAGTTTTGGAGAAAGGAGTCAAACTTGGAATTTTAGCTCAGAATCACTTCCAGAAGAAAAGAAAGAAATTATTTGGGAGCCTCACAGCCATGGGCTTCTTGCCTGTCTTCTTATGGCAAAGGAAGAGGATCAGAAGCCCATGCTGAAGTGAAACAAAATCCTAAACACTACCCATCCTGGGCTGAAAACATTGGGAAGTTAGGGTTAAAGAATCTTTGTGGCTGCCCACAGAAAGCTAAGTGTCATGTTCAGGTGACAGTCAGGATCTGCTCTGCAGTGAAGACACTTTGGAAATTTGGGGCTTTTTTGTTCTGAAAGCTCCTCAAAATCCATAAGTCCCTGTCATTTCAAGTATATTGATCCAGTGCTGACATGTGTTGTTTACAGAGACTGGAGCAGGCACTAACACTAGCAAAGACAGATCCATACTACTGCCTCCGCCAGTCTTGTGTGTAACATGTCAGCTGGCACGTGCTATGGCCATGTTGTAAAAACTCACCCTCTTTCCTAGGTCTGATGCTCCTTTGCTGAACAAGACAGTAATATCTTCCCAGGGACCCTGTTCCTTGGGATTATACAAGGCTTCAGCAGGCACAAACAAAATACGAGTGTTGTTACCTTCAGTCTTCATTTTCACGTCTCTGCTCTCATGGTGTTTAGCGTTTTCTCTGAGCTGTTTTACTTGTACCAGTCAAAAGAAGGATCATCATAGCTGATTAGACCCTTGTGTAGGTAGTCCAGCATCCATGAGCAAGGGCTTCATTTTAAATTCTGAGGCAAAGTATGCAGTATTTCCAGTATGGATGACTCAGTCAACAAGAAAACATCTTTCTTCTTGAAAAAACCCAAATACTGGCTTACACTGAAGTACAACAGGTGGCTATGCTAGGTTTGGATAGATGCATGTAGATGCATTACACCTATTTAATATTTAATCTAAGTTTGGTTAACACATGCACTAATTTATGAATGGAAATCAGACAAGGATTTTGGAAAACAGCCTGGTTTTACCCACATAATAACTAACCAAATGGCCAGCAATAGAGTTTTCAGAGATCTTTGTCAGAGAAACAAAATCCTTACAGTGGAACTAAACTTACTGAAGTAATTCCTATTAGTAGCCACACATCCTTTTGTGTTTCACACTCAGGAACAAGAGCAGACCAAAAGAAACCTGTCTCCCTCAGGTCACTCCACTTGTCTTTTCACAACAAAATACCTATGCCCATTTTTCAAATATCCAACAGTTTTCTCCTTCTCTTTATGGAAAGAATTCCTTCCTCCCTCAGCAAAACCTATCAAAAACCCCCCACTCCCAAACAGAAAGCTAGTACTAAATGATCAATAAAATACTCACATAAATGTGTAGCTTATTACATTTTATGCTTCATCCTGAAACCATTATAAAAGTTCTTACAACATTTTGGCAGTAATTTCTAAAAAGCTGCTCTGTATTGGAGAGGGAGCATATGCACCATGTGATATGACATCTGCCGCAGTAAGTAAGCTTTTAATTGAATATTTGAGGAAATAAACATGTAAAACCCATGTAACTTGATGTCAAATAAGTTATTGTTGCCTCAAGGCTTTCTTGATTTTTCCATTTTTATTTTTGGCAGGAAGGTTTGAAATATTGTACATATTGGAGACAGGAGCACTTCACATACAATCGTCCATCAGGACAGAAAACATAACGTCGCATTATTGTTGCTACAGCAGCCCCTCCCAAATCTTGGCAGTTATCAAAATGGCATTTGGGATCTGAGATTAACGTCTCTGCTCACATCTAAATATATATATTGAGTGCACAGAGGAAGAAAGGGAATTGACACACATTCAATTGACTGCTGTACCAGTACTAACTAGAAGAATCTTTTTTACATTAACTCTGTTTCTTTTTACCCCTGTAACCTTTCACAACAAGCAGTGTGGTGCTTTCTCTCTCCCTCTCTTTTACACACAGAGATGTGCAGCACAGAAGAGAGCAGTGTCAATCCATCCCTCCCTAACCTCACCATCTTTCATTGCCTCTCCACTTTGTTTTCCCCTGTGCTGCGCACTGGCTTCCGGTGGAGCATGTGAACAGAGCCAAAAATCAGCTCCTCAGCAGGGAACACATCCCTCTGAAAACACCATTCTAGGTCACTTTACAACTTTTCCATTCACCTACAGTAGTCAGTTGTTTTTTATGTCCTCAGTGAGACACCTGTCAGTGCAACATACTTCAGTCCTGTGGTAGGATAATAGATCTGGTTTTTTTCTCAACCATTCAATATCTGGAGGTGCTGAAGATCTCACAGTCTCATTTGAGTAGCTTGTGCTGGTGGCACCTGAGGGTCTCCCTGGGCAGTGTGCTCTCTCCACACTGGGAGTTCCCTTGACAGGATCAAGCTTTCTCTTTGACCTTTCTGCAACTCACTCACAATGATGTCAAAAGTGATGGTCTGTGCAGCTTCTCACAGGGTGATTCCCTGGATCATCACTGCATTTATATCGGCATGGCAAATCTGCACAAGCCCATTTTAATTAATTTAGTAGGTGAGATTTTTAGAGATCTGAATGCATTACTAAAAAATCCCCAGGCTCTTAATATTTTAAGCCTACTTCTCACTTTGTATGTGTTATCTTATTCTGTTGTAATTCACTTGGGCAAGGTCTGCTCACTTAAGAGTACTATAAAGTTTGATTTCCACAAGCTCAGATGTGACAGGAGTGAAAGCCTGGACCAAGGGATCTCCTCTTCACATTAGTTATGCCCTTCTGCCATAGAAGTTCCTCACCCATATTTAGCATGGATTTATCTTTTACGAGTCCATAACACTTACTGATCATGAACCTAACATCTCCTACCTGTTTGAGTTATCACAAGCAGATACTCCATTTTTTCACTGAGTTATGAAATAAGAGGGCACTACCAGGTACTCACAGAAAATCAGACTGTGATGGCTCAGTAATAACAAGAGACTCACTGCAGACAAGATGTGTCAAGCAGTTAGATCAATGGAAGGTGTGGCATTGGTCAGAGTTCTCTGGAGCAAGGTCTTAGTCCTGCAGCTGGATCTCAGTATGCTCACAACATGCAGGATCTCCCTGCAGGAGAAAACATAGGGGATCTGTCAGAGCTTCAAGGAGGCTTAACAAGACGACTGACTTCAGTTTGAAAATGAGAAACCTACGCACTATGGTTCCCTCTGTAGTATGTAATTGGCTATGAAATTCCATCTGTTTTGCTTCACTTCGTATTTTCAACTCAGCTGATAAGCTTGTAGCAGGGTCATATGCGTGTTCTGGAAAAGCAATTAGGTCTAGAGGATTTGATAAGTGGGTAGGTGGAAAATGGGATGATTACGATGGAGAATGGGTATTTTTAGGATCATGGAATCATAGTACATTTAGGGGTGGAAGGAACCTTAAAGATCATCTCGTTCCAACCCCCTTTTCTAGGAAAAGGCCATTAGTAGGCTGCTTGGAGGTTCTGTGTTGAGAGATACCTGAGGTTAGGGATTTAGATACAATACTGATACTGGAAAAATGAACAGCAGGTTATGCACTCACCATGCCCACTGTTTTAGGTCCCTGTTGAAGCATTTAGGCAGCATCACTATGAATAAAATGGGTTGTAGATTGGGTTTGTTTTCTTTGTTTCTTCACAGCAAACTCTGGTATGAATTGTCAGTATGTGACATGGGCTAGTACCACCACCTGGAGAGGGTNGGAAGGAAGGAAGGAAGGACCATTCATTTCCCTTGTGCTTCTGTTGAGCTAATTCAGAGCTAATGTGTAGGTGGAAATCACATGAGGGAGGACACAATGAACTCAGCCTTCCTGAGGTTCATCTGGGGTCTCACATGAAATGGGATTGACACCACTGTCAGAAACATTGTACTTGGAAAGGTGTGTCTTTGGCAGTCTGATGGTTGCTGCAATATAGATATCTAAATACCAGAGGCACCGGAGGATGAACCAAAAAAAATATTGTCACAAGCCTTAAGGTCACTCCTGAGCTGGGTTACTGCAGGAAAGAGCAATTTTTTGATGACAGAAACCTGAAAATGAATGATAAATATCTATACTGGAAATCATGGTCAGACTTTAAATGATAGACTCCTCAACTCAGAAGTAATTCTAAGTAAAGAAGAGAAAGTGGAAATTTTTCCTCAATTTCATCATTAGCAAACCAGAAATTTTGAATTTGAATTATTTTTATTTTATGGCAGTTTTGTGTTGCCTTTCTTCTGGGAGCCCAAGGGTTGAAGATGGTTATGTTGAGTCTCTGAGGACCACCCTATCTACTGTATCAGTCAGGGACTTGGCAAACATTTTAAATGCAGAAAAAAAAAAGTCTCAAATATGCTGTTGCATTGTTTAGTGAAGTACATACGTTGCCAGGTTTATTTGGACCCTCACATCTGTTTATTGAGCTCTACTTCAAAGCAATCTATTTCTGCAGGACACAGTTGGCACTGTCTAAGTGTATTGTCTACTGCAGAGGAGAGAGAAGACATTAGAGTGTTAGTTTGTCATTAAGGGAAATGCTCAAATAATTTTCTTTAGAAGCAAATACAGATGACGTAACAGAAGCTGCAAATGTTCTAACCACAAAATAAATAACACAGGCATCTGCAGTACTGATAAGATCAAGTAACCTCTCTCTCAAACACACACATTTTCTTGCATGATAGAAAAGTTAATATGCACTTGAACATCCTTATATGCCCTCTGTAGCATGCTGTGGAAGGTTACAGAAGCCTCTGTGTAGCATAAGCAGACAAACAATAGCCTTATCCCTCTTTATTTTCAGGGGCAGTGTGAAAAAAAATCTCCTTGTCTGACCTAGTTACAGTTATTTGTCTTTCCAAAAAATATTTTCCATATGGAGAGCTCCATGTCTGAGTGCCATCTGTGAGGACTTCTTGGATTTCTTTTACAGAGAAGTCTCTGGAGAAAGCCTGAGTGCAAGGCTGGGCTAGGCTGACAAGATTTTTTTCAGTGAGAAACAAGAGCTGTTATGTGTGGTGGGTCATTGCTGAGCTAACAAGTCCTGGTGAAGACACTTGGTTGTTGCTGCAGCATGGCTGTTCCTTTTCTGCTCTGTCACCCTGTCCATGGTAGAAGGCTTGGAGAGGCAGGAATCCTGACACCAGCCCTCCTCACACAAACCGGCCCAGCCTCTAAGTGTGCTCTCAGCATCCTTTCCACTACCTAAGGGGGGTTAGGTGAATTGGTCTAGTTGAAGTGTTAGGTGAATTGGTCTCTTCCAAAGTTTCAGGTGCTGAAAGGTTCAGGTCCCTGAAAAATGACAGCTCTGCACCTCTCCTGCTGCCAAGTGGCCTCTCACAAGGCACATTTGCGGCTGCAATAAATAATAATGAATTCAGATGGACAGAAAGATCACACTGATGTCAAGTAGAATGAAAGGGACCCCAGAAATTTGCTGGGGCTTTTTCTATATAAAATTGTGGATGCTGGTTTGCACAAATTAAAGCACACTGGGACCACAGAAGAGTAGTGATTGCACTTAATGAGGGGCAATTGAAAGGCATGAAGTAGTTCTTCCAAACAAGTTCTAATCGAAGCTGGAACCGTACAGACACTGCGCTCAACAAGCTTTCCTATGAATAATGCACCTAATTACCATCTGCTTTTTTCATAACATGGATAAAAATGTGATCACATATAAAATTCTCACTGTGTTTCCTAGGATACAAGGTGATCCTCATTTCAAACTAGCTTGAAAATGGCAAATGAGCAAACTTAATTTTAATAAAAACAAGGAAACTCACGCATGTGAAATATAACCTGGGCACTTCTGATTTCATGAAGAAGTGTCTGATTTTCATACAAAACCTACCGAAGAACTTGATAGTATAGCACAAAGAGGCACTTCACACCTGTGGTTTAGACAGTCCATGTGAAGGATGGCAGCGCTTCTCCTAATGGACAGTGTGAGAGCAGTGTGAGAAAGTTTCTAACAAAACAGTAAACCCTACCAAAAGCTGATTTTTCAACAATGTGAGTCAAAAGATGAGCATAAATGGCTCTCATAATGCAGCTTTTTCTAATTACCGCCATAGCTAGCTAGCTTTTTATGTAGTGGCAAGTACGCGGCTTAGTGAAAACAGAGAAAGCTAAACTTACACTTTTACTTGCACCAGCCTCACTGTGAAGGGCCTGCTTTATTCTTTTATCACAGAATAAAACTACAAGAAACTCTGGTCTTTATTCCATGTCAGAATTGTGCCCTGTGCTGGGTAATGGAGGTCAACTAGGATTTTATAATTTGAGTTCCAAATCCCTCCAACATTTCCTGTCAAGCACAGCACACACTATCCACTAAAGTATTCCACTTATTTCAGTGATATCCCTTAGACTAATTGAATGGGATGACGGAGAAATGAAGGTGTTTGCTGCTCATCTTCTCATGTTCATCAACATAACCATGATAATTTATGACATGAGAAGCTTTTGAGAGGAAACACAGTTTCTCAGTGTTCATGGCTTGTATGCAGCACTAAAGGTTAACAAGCATCTCAAGTCCCATGTCTTCTCAGTACCTTATCTGGTAATAGAGTAGACTGTGAAGATGTCCAGTGGGATGGATGGGAGTGTTTTCAGACAATACAATCACTTCATTTCGTTCCTCTCCATCACCTGAGCCTGACAAACAGCACTAAAAGCAGTTGGCTGGCTACTGATAAGCCCTTTCGGCTTCAAACATATCCTAATATGACATTAGTCTCAATTACCAAACAAGACATGGTTGGATGAATCTTCTGTCTTCCACTCCTAATTAGCAGGAAGCCTAACCAAGCCATTCCCACACTGAAGCTGCAGCTCTGGCCTTGGTGACTTCCAATGCTGCATTGGGGCAGAGGAGGAGCAATGGGGAAGAAAGAATAAAGTAATTTCCTTTCTATAACTGGAGGGGATCTCTATTTTGCAGAGATTAGGAAATGCTCCAAAAGCCACGTCTCCTGTTCAGAGACCAGTTGGTTCTGAGGCATCCATGTGATGACTTCCCATTCCTGCAATTTTCTCCATTCCCTGGGGTGGAGAGGGAAGGAGGAAATGACAACAATGCAGTAGGGCTGGTGGGATTACATAGTTTACCAAAGGAGCTTATGCATACTAAGGGCAAAAGGCTCATCAAGGAAGGTGTCTGTGTGCATCTTTCAGGGAGGTGTTGCCTATAATTCAGGGCCTGGTGGCATTCCAGCTCTCCTCCTCCCACATTCTTCAGCCCTGAGGAGCCTGCCCTTCATCAATCATTCTGGAAGAGGACTGAAAGTTGGGCTAAATCACGATGGTGAGCATTCACCCTGGCTTCCCAGGACACAGTGGTCCTCTTTGCTCCCCTCTGACCCTCCCTACATAAAACCCTGTAAGGCAAGCACAAGATTCATGTGCACACTTCTGTCCTCTTTACAACCACTCCTTTGCCAAGGACTGTGTATTTGTTTTAGTTAAAGAAGCTTGTGACTGAAAACAGCTGCAGACTGAGTGGAAAAATAACACCTAAAAATAGCCCCAGCCTGAGAGCACAATGTGCGTTGATTTTACTATGAAGAGTACAAGAGCAGGGAGATGGTGACTAGGCTGGTATGTTCTAGTACGCCTCACCCTGCCATATTTAGAGTGCATGTAGTAAGCCAGGCAGCCAAGTCAGTCCATGTAGGTATTTGACTGTTTTGGAAGGGTTCCCAGCAGAGCCACTCCAACTACAACAAATTAGTGTCGTATTTTTATAAGCTGACAGTGAGGAAATCACCCCACAATATTACCATGTTCTGCAGAGAACAGAGAATACGTAACTGCTGAACAAGGAGGACAAATATCTTGCTGATTGTTGCCACTCAAAGCATTTTCCTAGAATAAATTATCAGGTAGGTATTATAATTTCCTCCCATCTGCTGTAGGCTGAGATGTGACCTGAAGTACAGTCCAGTTCTAAATGCAGGTCATGGACCCAAATGCATTCATTTCTCTTGCAGTTTGGCCAACTTCAGCAAGCTGAGCCCATGCAGCAGTTCAGTAGAAATATCTGTTCAGATTCATTACCACAGACAGCATGGGTGCTGATAGAAAACACAACTCCACCAGAGACATCTTTTTTATGTTATGACCATTATGAATATGTTTTTTGAAAGGCTAACCCAAGTAATGAAACAAACCCTTGTTTTAAAGCTGGAAATGATGTCAATTCCTGCACTTGTACTTGATAGGGGCTGTAGTTCTGCCTTTAACCCTGTTTTCTCCTTACCCTTTGAAATGTTACTGGCTTATTAACTGAAGAGTGCAAATCCATGCTGAGAGGCTGAAGAGTGCCTTGTCAGTTTTCAAATTGTTTCTGTGTCAACTACAGGTCTAATAGCACCCTAACTACTAATAGAGGGATCTGCTCCCTAAAGAGTGTGTCAAGAGGACACCAGGCTCAAAGGATGGGTCTGGGTGAAGAAGTTCAATTCTGAAAACCTCAGTGCTGTTAGACACCTTTAAAATCATGTACTTGTTACATATTTGTCTGCATGCTATGGCCAGATTCTCATATCCTTTTAAACAGCTAACTAAACTGCACTTCAAAGGACTTAGTCAGATTTTTTAAAGTTTACTTATTTAGGAGACAAAACTCATTTGGTCTTCATGCAAACAGGAAGATGAGAGAAGCCCAGCACTTAATCTGTGATTGACAGATTCCCTCACCAAAGGGATATTCAGGGTGGTGCTTTTGGAGGAGCACCCCAAACTCCTCTCTGCAATTGGCATAAGGGAGACCTGGCTGAGGTTATGAACATCCAGGCTTGTTTCTGACTTTCTCACAACTTGACTGGAGCAATTTTCCTGAAGTGCTGCCTTAAGAGGAACCAGTGAGGAGGCATTGCTACCCTTCAAGGTGAATTAATGCCAGTGGTGACCTTGTTCGAGGGCAGCAGTGGCAGGTGTTGATCTTTTCCTGGTTTGGGCTGAGGTAATTTTCTTCACAGTGGCTGGTATGGGGCTGCATTTTGGACTTGTGCAGAACTCAGGGTTGATAGCATAGAGATGGTTTTGTTATGGCTGAGCAGGGCTTACACAGAGCCAAGGCCTTTTCTGCTTTTTGTACTGCCACATTGGCAAGGGGCTGGAGGTGAATGGGGAGGCTGGGATGAAACACAACCAGGACAGGTGATCTCAACTGATCAAAGGGATATTCCAAGCCATATGGCATCATGCTCAGGATATAAAGTGGGTGAAAGAAGGAAGAAGGTGGGGATATTTGGAGTGATGTCATTTGTCTTCCTAAGTCACTGTTACCTGTGATGAGACCCTGCTCTCCTGAGGATGTCTGAACAGGTGCCTGCCCACGGGAAGTGGTGAATGAATTCCTTGTTTTGCTTTGCTTTTGTGTGCAGCTTTTGCTTTCCCTGTTAAACTGTCTTTATCTATCTTAAGCTGCACCAAGGGAAATATGGGTTGGATAGTAGGAAAAAGTTTTTTACAGAAAGGGTGATAAAATACTGGAATGGTCTGCCCAGGGAGGTGGTGGAGTCACCATCCCTGGAAATGTTCATAAAAAATCTGGATGTGGTACTCAGTGCCATGGTCTAGTTGAGGTGTTAGGGCATGGGTTGGGCTAGATGATCTTGAAGGTCTCTTCCAACCTGGTGCTTCTGTGTGATTCTGTGTGATCTCAACCCACAGGTTTTCTAGCTTTTGCCCTTCCAATCCTCTCCCTGATCCTGCTGATGGGGGAGTGAGGGAGCGGCGGCATTGGGCTTGGTGAATGGCTGGGGTTAGACCATGGCAGAAAAATATGCTCTGGTTTCAATCTGGTGTTGCCTGAACAAGCACCCGTAGTTCAACCTTGATTTCACTGCAGTTTTTTGAGGAAAGGTGGCATCTGAGACCCACACTTGGGAGATGCTATATATTGAGTCTTGTGTCACTCAGACCTTTTGCAGATACTAAAAAGAGCCTCATACACCAGTGTACCAATCCAGGCCTCACTTCCATACTGCACACTTAGCATCCTCACAACCTGACATATAAATGTGAATGAAAATTGTGATCCAAAACACAGTCCACTTACCTGGAAAGAAACAATTTTTGTATTTCTGTAAACATTCACAAGCTGTCCGCTTTACTGGCACTAGTATTTTCATTTTTCTAAGTAAAGAATTCTTGCACATGACATGGCCCAGGGATCTGAGACAAAGTGACCTGACTTCGGTGACTGATTATAGAGTGAAGGAAATTAATTTCTGTTTAGGATAGCTGTAATTAATCCATATAGTAATAAATGAATTAGTCAGTGTTGGAAAGGTATAAATAATTAATAATTGAGAAATAGGTGCAATCTGGTCATAGATTTCCCAGAAGGAGAAGGAAGATAAAGTGTTTGATGTAAATTATTTGCTCAGCTTTACCATTTTGATAAAACATTTTTTTTTACTAAGAGCAAAACGAAGTGAAACAGAAATGTCTGCATGGTTAATGAGTCAGACATAAATGATACAGTACTTATTGGAATAGCTGATTGTGAAAGATACACCAAAAATGGCAAAATGTGTGCACACCGCAGATAAAATGAAACCATGTGACAACATCTGTGCTGTAGGAGAGACAGCTTTAAGCAAAATTGCTAAAAGTAAGTTAAAACTCATACAATACTACAGATAATTCAAGACCTAAGGCTAAACCAAAACAAATCTAAGAGTATTATATGCAGCCAGAAAGTTTTTCTGTAATGATTTGCATGTATGCACATCCCCAGAGTTTCCTACAAGGCTTGTAAATTACTTGAATTTAGAAACTATCACTACAAACTGTTTTCTGTGAAAATGTCATGAAGCCATTGGGTTCCTGTGGTCCTTGATAATAAAAGAAAATGGTGGTTTGGGTTTTTATGACAGGACCAAGTCCCTGTAAAAAGGTTAATGAATCTTAGACAAACTTGGATCTCAGTGAAACCCAAAGGCATCTAAGTTTCACAGAATGCTAGACTTTTTCTGTTAGCTGCATCAGATGAACCTCCCCAGGGACGTAGCTTCAAAGCTAAGTACCAGGGAAAAAGGTGTCTCCAAGAGTAGAGACTCATGAAGCAAAGGAGAAATGAGCAAGGAGGTGGGAAGACTCAAAGATAAAGGGACAACTGTCAATAACCTTAGTGGCAGGTTAGAAAAAGCTTCATCGTAACAACTGAATTCAGTGCCCAAAGAAATAAACAGAAATTTCAAATTATGAAAGTCCTGATTTTAGGCCAATAATGAATTTTAATACAAGAATAAATATATTTCCATGTATTTATCTGCAATACGGTATGAAGTGTTACTTCCACAATGCACTAGACAGCACGCTTACCTGAATATTGAGTATCAAAGTTAATCAAATGCATATACAGCATGAAATTCCCATGTTCTGAGCTGTATTTAGAACACAACAGTTTGCCCCTTGGGAAGGTTATCTTGTTTATGGGAAGTAAACCATTGTTCCAAGTCCATGGTTTCCTATCTCATTTGTCCCATGCTGTAGAACAAGCCTGGGCTAGTGTCTAGAGGGTGCACACTTGCCACAAATACAGGACAGTTTTTAAAAATGCAAAAGGACTTGGGTGATGGCACTGGAATGCCAAAAGACAGCCCTTGACAGCAGCTACAAAGTCAGTTTCCTCCAATTCTTTTCCACAAACTAGGGACTCCAGAAGAAGAGACAACCTGTGGGCAGAGTTCCTCACCAGAGCACCCTGAAAACCAACAGGTTCCCTTGGTATCTCCAGGCACTCCTGATCATGGATGCCTGGTCATGCCCTGACCTCAGACAGAGGACGGTGGAGAGCTGTGAGAAACCAGCCCTTGGCTAAGGTCGCTGTCACTGTGCCCCATCTGGTGTGCAGGTGGAAAAAATACCAATTTCACCACCTGATGAAGAATCCTGGGGGCTGAACACCAGCTTGGTCAGCCTGGTCTGATAAAGTAGGAGACAGTGAATTTCTGGTGAAGTACTATGTTAATACTTATTGCTCTGACTTACCAAGGCTCAAATTTTCTCATGAAATTTCAGATGTTAAAAAAAGCTGAAAAAAAATATTTTTTATTAATTAAGATTTAGCTTCATATCAAGCAGAGGTTTGTCTTCTCAGATAACTGAGTGAAATATTGGAGTCTAATACATGCCTCCAAAAATTTTCATGAAGGTAAAAAAAAATAAATGTTTTTTCCCCATAGTTTGTCTACACAGTGCTTTTAGGTAAACATTGACGTACACCTTGTAATGGATATAACTAATAATAAATATATACTAATAATAAATTATATATTTATTATAGTTACATATATTGTATATATATAATAAGCAAAATTATATTTTATTTATTTGTTTTTGTTCTTCTTCATTCTTCCTGAGGTCTGTTTCCATTAACCTTCATTGAGCTCATTCCTATAGAATTTTTTCAGAATGGATACCTATTTTCTAAAAAAAAGAAAAAGTGACCCCCTTGCTCCTTTATACCACAATATATCTGTAGATTTCCTTTCTGCTTTTTTTAAAATTTGCACTTTCTGTAATCTCTCCTCTGGTAACTTTCAAGTGTTTGCTGTAAGTTTCAAGACTCTTCTTTTGTGTCAGATTTTGTGCCAATATTTTAGGGATTTTTAATCAGTTTCTTCAAGTTTCAGTAGTCAGTCTATTACTATAGTTCATCATCTTCCCTGAGAATGACAAATTTAATCTTGGTGGTGTCCCCAAAACTAACTCTTTCTCCCTTCCCTGTAATCCTATAGTAGCCCTGGACTGGCTTTTTCCAGGCAAAGAATGCTGCTGTCTTACTGAGCCCACTCAGGGTATTTCAGAATCGTTTGTCCTTTAGATGCAACACGTCACTGAAATTCCCTGTTGTCTCAACACAGAACCAGTGAGATGTTGGCAGATTTTGAGAGGAGAAAGCTCTTCAGTTCAAAGGGTTTCCTTTAATTTCAGCTCTGCTAATGTCAAGTCTTCTCAGCATATCTCCTCTTTTCTTTCACTTTTTCTCAATTTGCCTGTTGTCAGTTTGATTCTATTTGGTATATCGAAATCTTCTTAGCTGGTCAACATCCACTCTGTTATTGCTGAGCAACATTAAACTGAGAATACATCTTTGTTCTTCTTATCTGCAAAGAAATAGGAAATTAAATATTATTTTTATAAATCTCAAGCCTCTCAGGTGATCTGCCTGATATTTTCTTGTCTTAATTTTCAGAGTTTAATACAAGGGACTTGTAAGGGCGTAAAAAGTAAAGTACACCTGAAAATTAAACAAGGGGCTTCTCTAGCTATAACAAGCAGGTGAGGTTTTTAGAGCTGTCTTAAACTAATCCAAAGCCCTGCAAAAGAGCCTTCCCATGATTCTTTGATCCTGGACATGTGGTCTTGCCTTTTCCTTTGGGTTAGTGCAGCTGATCACAGAGGTGGACAGTGAGTTATATTAGCTTTCCACTAAGAGAAGCTGGCACACCTAGCCTGGACTAATTCAAGTTTTGGCAGACTAGGTAAGATTAAATGGGTATCTGTCCCAGTTAGTTGTCTTGTGCTTTTCTGAACTTGTTTTTATAACAGATATGCAAAAAGTGTCAGCATTTCCCGGACGGGTGAAAGGATTGATATTTGTAAAGTCATCTAGATTTCAGATTTGTTTGGAATTAAATGTACAGTAACAATAAAGTTATTGTTGGTCTTCCACTGAGCACTCCCATTTTGCTTCACAGCCTAATAGCCACCAGAAAAGACATCTGAAAACTTAGTGTATGATTATTTATGATACATACAAAACAAATAGAGAAGAAATGTCACAAAATAATTTAAACATACTCAGCTTTAGCACAGAAAGCAAGATCAAACTAATTAAATCCATATTATCACTTTCTGTACAAACCACACATTGTTTTAATGTGTTGTAAATTCAACTCCTATTAAATGAAGACCTTATTGTGCATACATATGTATGAGAGTGGGACTGGAGAGAGAGGAGATGCAAAGAGTCCTTCCTACTCCTGGGATTTGTTGGAAGCTCCCTGTTGGCTCCAAGAAGCATTGGGGCAGGGACTTGCATGCCTTTGTGCAGTGTCTGAGTACAAAAATGTGGGAGTAGTAGCACTGCTGTCCCTGTTGTTTCCTAAAAGAGGTCTGGGGAGATGGAGTAGGTGAGAGTTAATTACTGATTTGTCACAAAGCATTCTTCTATGTTCTGCTCTGAATCTCCAAGAGACATATTGGCTCAGCTGATCAGATTCCTTTAATAACACAGCTTCCAGGTCTACTCATGCTGATCCTTCTCTGCTTCATAGCCAATGATGGTCATGGCTTGGGGCCACGATCTAACACTGTGACTCCAGAAAGAATGTGGTTTTTAATGTCAATCCAATGTTATTTTAAAAGAGAGACAAAGAACTAATGCATTTCCTGGGGTTCCCAACTTTCCTGGATACTGTTCAAGCTGTTTCAGAACTCAAGTGCTTCCTAAAAGCTGTCAGTAAGGTTGTGGCAACACTGCAGTGTCTCAGATGCAGCAGCTACAGAGCTATTTGACAGAAATGTGCTGAAAAACGCCAGCTTGCTAAACTTAAAACATTGCCTTCTAAAGACATCCATTCATACTTGCCATGGTGACAGCCAGGTATCAGTCTTGACCATTTCCTCAAGCATTTGCCCAACTGCTGGGGTTACTGAAAGCTGCTGTGCCCACAGGAAGGGAGCAGATCTGCCAGACTAATGGCACTTGCATTCAGTTGGGTGGCTGGGCAACTTGAGTTGGAAAGAGCACAGCAGATAGAGAGATGGCTGAGGTAGAGCTAAGGGAATACCTTAAAACACTGGTAACTTTTCCAAAAGCATCCCGAGATATCATCCATAGATAATTTGGAAACAAAGTTAACACTGATATTATGTATTTGCTATAAGCAACTTACTCATTTATAGACATACTTCCTTTTCCCAAACTATATAATAATACTGGCAGTGCAGAAAAACACTCATTCATATTAGCTGTATGCTTAATGCATTTCTGCAGTCCTGGGCAGACAACTCTTCAAGGCTAAAAATTCAGTTTTTCATTATTAAAAAATACCAGTCCTTGCTATAGGAGTTGATGACTCAGTGAGAATTATAATTATAATCAAAGCATAATAGGCATTTTGAGCCCCTTATAATTGCTGCCAAGAAACTATTTATTCAGCTAAAGAATTAAATCTTTGTTTGTAAGCTCTTTCTTGTTCACAATAGAAATAAAAGTGTGTGACTTGGCTCATGAGCAGATACCAGTCTGGCTATTCTACTCAGAGTGAAAAATAGGCCTTCATGTAGAAAGGCTTGGGATACTTAAAACAATTATTTATACATATTTGCCTCTATAAAATCCAGTGTTTAGCTCCAATGATGCTTCTGACTGCTCATCTCATTTATTGCATGTTGAAGACTCTGTGCTATGCTGTATGTTCAGTATTGCATGCATCTCTGGCATAACTCACAAAAAACAACTCCCAAAGCTAGAAAATTATTTAGGAAAAAAATTAAATGCTGGATGCCAAGAAATGAATAAATGGTACAGATGAACTTGGTAATTTTTCTTGGTCCCTTACTTACCTGTTGTAATAATAATAAGGTTCCCTGAAAGTACCTGATGATCTTTCTCTAAGAGAGAAAGGGAAGTGAAAATGACACACCGAATTCTTCTACTTCTTACAAGCCAATACCATAAGAAAAAAGACATTTCAGGCAGCCACAATCAATTTACATCAACAGACGAAATATTCTGACTTGCTACAAAGTCAACTGATGTCCTTACTTTCTGTCTTCTCTAAACATGTAAGTAGGTTCAGGGTGCAACGCCTTTTAGTTTTAAGAAAGCTGGGCGGCTTCATGTAGAGTCTATTGGCTGAAAAAGGCAAATTTTTCAAAAGAACATCACAAAGCAAGTTCTCTTCAGCCTAAATAAATATTATGAAGTTAAGTGTGTTGTCAGGTGGTATAATGTAACCCATAGCTCCATGCAAGGAGACAACATCAATGAAGATAACAAGAAGCATGACGACCACACCAAGCTAAGGCAGCGGAACACCTCAGCAGCTGACCCTTTTCACAATGCCTGCTGTACTTATCTAATTAGCTGAGAGATCCTGGTTTAACTTGGGTGGTGTTCAGCCTTAAAATTTGTTTGGCTTAGAGGATTCCACATATGATCACATCTTTCTCTAATAATTGTATTTGATCGGGGAAAAGAATGCAACGAGTGCACGACAGGGTATAGGCACAAACATAACTCAGTTTGACTCTACACAGTTATGCCTAACAGGGAAAACCTTTATGTTAGGGATCCAAAGTTACAAGAGCTTTGGCCAGCTGCTAAAAGAAAACTGTAATTTGCCTAGGCACCTGTCCTAAATCAAGTGCCTTTGCTTGTGTCTTGTCATCATCATATGTGCTTTGTAGAGATGTAACTTATTTTAAGGTAGTTTATTTTAAAATAACCACACCAACCAAGTGTTTCCATGAGTGAACAAGCATGTGCATTGTATATCCAAGTAAGAAAAAATGGTGTGAAAAAATGCTGATTTAAAGTTATTTCTTATCCCAGAAAAATGAAGGATGCTATAAGGTTGCTTTTTATTTCAAGTTGTCCTGCTGTTTGGGTCAGATTCTGTGTCAAGTCAGTAAGAATTCTCCCTTTAGCTTCAAGAAGATCAAGATTGGAGCAGCCACAGTAGTCTTAATAAATGTAAATCTTATTAGAAATACCCTCTTTTATAGCAAGTGCCAAGCTGTGCTAAGCTCCAGGCTACATTACCTTACAACACTGACTGAAATGGCAAAAGAATTCAGCATCTCCACTAATGAATTTTTTTAATTACTCTTTGCAAACAGGGTGATACCAAGCCTCTAGTGAGAAGCAAATTAATCCATGAATTGAAATACACTAGTAATGCTTAAATCATATTTTTAAAAGTCTTTTCTGCAGTGTTATTTCCTAAATCAGTCTAGGAAATGCAAGATCCTTTTTTATCTTATTTTTATCAATCACTGAGTTTTGCAAAAAGAGCTGCTAACACTTGTGGAAGACTTCTGCTTACCCATTACAGACAACAGCATAGTCATCAGAAATTAAAGTTTCCCCACACCATCAACTCTGCTTGTCATCCTGTTAGCTAGGGATGCAGGACCATTCCAGAGGTCTTTTAACTACACCTTCCCTTGGGCTGTTATTGAGAAATTAGGCTTCCAAGATCCATTACAAGCTTTAATCTTCCTTCTGATCTCAAGAGATACGCATCTGTACAAGTGGGTGCTGGGATTGTAAGCACAGTGAAAGGGCTTGAGCGTGGTTAAACTCTGGGAACAATGAGCTGGAGACTAGTGGCTCCTTGTGAGACACTGCGGAGGCAAAATTATCACCAGTGATGATAAACCAGCGATGAACTGATGGTGCACATTCCTTAACAAGTGGCTAACTGCTGGAAAGATCATTGT
The DNA here is from genome assembly GCA_013399835.1 of Leptocoma aspasia. NCBI lineage: Eukaryota > Metazoa > Chordata > Aves > Passeriformes > Nectariniidae > Leptocoma > Leptocoma aspasia. The sequence goes on along the minus strand of VXAX01005453.1, from coordinate 713,730 downwards.
CTTCAAACTTTTAGTGGCAGGAAAAATGGTGAGAGCTGAGCCAGAGAAACATGGCCTTCTGTCATACTTCCAACAGATATCTCCTGGGAAATTCAGGTAGGCCCAATTCCCTTACGAAGAATGGGTGGCCAGATGGGAGACAGATTTTTTGCTAGGGAGATACAATAAGGAGAGGGTTATAGACAAATGTGAAAGTTAATATGTTTTCATTTTCAACAAAAAAGGCAAGTGAATCAATGCAGGATCATCAAGAACGAGCCTCATTTCTTTTTCCCAAATGTGAAATTAATTCATATTGTGTTTTTTAAGGTTTTAAACTTTTTCTCTGAATTTTCGGTAATAGAAGCCTATATGGAGGCAAAATACCTAAATTATTTACAGTCTCATTAGAAAAAGAAAGTATCTGTTTTCATTTACCTTCTCCTTTGAAAACATTTTGAGACAACCAAGAAGTCTTTGAAGTCTCTAATCTGTTTTCTAAAGAAAATAACATTAATTCAGCTGAATGAATTAAGCTATCACTCATGCATGCAAAAGCAGGAAATGCTCCAGCATGTTTCAAAAAAATACTGAACATATGACTAGAAGAAACGACCACTACTTAGGTAATTGGTTCAGCCATGACAGGTTCTCAGTTTTTTTTTCACGCTCCTGTTACATACAGCAGAGTATTTCTCTTGTCCAGAACTGAACAATAATCACATACAGCTCATCATTGAAATCTCAGCAACCACTAGAACCATAATAAGAGTAACAGAAGCAGAACAACTCCATGGGAAAATATTTTCTCCTCTTTTAGTTTCATTAAAAAAATTATATATCTGAAATAGACTACATGTCTGCAGAAAGGATGGACATGATACAAGCATGGGTTCAAAATTTTTTTGTTTTGGGATGCGCATTCAGTTGTCCCTTTTTCTCCAATGGCTCTAGATGTTCCCCTTGATCTAAGGGTTGCCACACAGAGAGAGGACAAGGCAAGATCAAAACAGGATCTATTCTGAAAGTCTGGGTTGGCCTCACAGGGCCAGAAGACTTGCACCCAGCATTTCAAGCAATCTGACATGCAAAGACAGGGACACAGGTTGCTGCAAGTGAGGTCTGGTTCTGCTCAGCTGTAGAGCAGGTTTCCGTGATGTCATGATGAGAAATAGTGAGGAAAGGGGAACAAGAGATGATCAAATGGCCACCAGGATTAGCCAGATAATGAAAAATAACATCAAGTGGAAGATGAAAGGCCTGCCCAATCATCCTTTAATGTTATTCACTAGCGCATTTCTTCATATCTTGTCCGAGCCTGTGAAAGTGTGCTCAAGCAGACAAGATTATGGACTTTGATTTTGCAAGGGCAGACTCAGTTACTTTTGAAGCCTGCCTTCATTCTGCTCCGAGGGAAAAATGTTTGTGCTCCCTCCTCTTCCCTCTGTTCATCCCTGAATCCTTACAGCCCTGGAAGGATCAACTGGCCCAGGGAGAGCTCAGCAGAGATGGACAGTTATGAAGACCCAGGGGGCTGCTAGAGCCAGGCAGGCATTTACATAACTCCCATCTTTCCCAAACAAATGTCTGAGCTCCACAGAATGTTCAGTATAGATCTTGTTTTGACCAATGTCCCTGTATCATCATTATGTTGTTTATTTCTGCTCATTCTGAATTTGAATGTGAAGTGTTCATAAATAAAGGCACACACAGATGTGTTTTGAGATAACTGTGCTTTACTAAATGAAAATTTCATTAAAAATTCTTATGACTGTTTAATATGTAGAGCATTAAAAAGTATCTGAAGGCTCCAGGATTTTTTTGGGGGGGGTAATTTTTTTTACAATTTACAATTGACAAACACCATGTTTTTACAAGTGGGTTATGTTTTATCCTTCTGGTCATTTATCCTGTTCCTGTCCTTTCCAGAAATTCTAAGTTTTAAATGAAAATATGCGACCTGTATATGATCAACTTTTGTTACTTTTGTAACTTGTGCAGAAAAGTAAGTTAGCCACTAAACATGACAAGTTTATTTGTTCATTTATTTATTTTTAAATTCTAATTAGAGAAAGGAAAAGGGTGTCAAGAGTCTTTAGTGATTCACATTTTAACAGCCAGGTTATAATTTATTAATTCCCAACTTATAAAATTTTCACAACCTCTTTCCACAGGAGTCCAAGAGCAACTCAAATTTATTTATTGTTTCTACATAGGGTGTCATTAAATATTTGTTATCTCCTAAAGTTTGTTGGGAAACGGGATTATTTTCCACATCAAATCACACCAATGCTAATGGGAAAAGCATTAGATGTTGACCCAGCAAATTAAACTGTAAAATATGAGGCTCATTGTTCTTATTACATACAGACACATTTTCTGTGCTCCTTATTAAAACCATCTTAATCAAACTCATTGTATTTTAGTCATGTTTGAAAATAATGATGCCAGAATACAAAACACATGAATATACAAAGAGAACAAGTTCCACTTGAGTATGTTCAGTTTAACTCTTTAAAAGAAATTTCCAATTGGTCTCCTTCGACATTTAAATTTATCACCTACCAAGAAAAAGAAAAACACACTGAGGGCAGTTTGTGCTTTTCTTAAAGCTTCCAAAGATACTCCTTCTATCTTATTTTGTAATGAAACCAAAAATTAATTCTGCATCTGTGAAGCTCATCTAATGTATATTTCTGTAAATTCTCTTTTCTAACCCTTTGTGTTTTATTGCCATTTTTTTGGTAAGCATGAAATTGTCCTGTCATTGGGTTGAGTGTTCTCTCCCTCTGGTGGCTACTCTTTCCTGGAGAATTACTGTGAAAACTCTCCTTCTCCTCTGATTCCCTTATGGATCTGCACTCCACAGTTTGTCACAATGGACACTGCCCTAATTCATAGGTCTCTTACTGGGACAAGGTAATTTTTAGTATTTTAAAACCAGAAATAGGATTCCTTTATCATTAGTGGAGATGGAATCTACATAGAAACTGGGATTTAGTGGATGTTTAATCTGGCCAAGCATAGATATTAGCCCCAGGATGAGACAGATAATTACCTGGGTTCTGTTGATTAGCTCTGAGATTTAAAGAGAGTCTAAGGTCTGGCTCAGATTGTTTGCATTTGCAGATGTCATGGGTCAGCCATGAAGTCAGATAATACATTCTGTATTGACACTGTTTTGTGTGTTTGGTGAGGAGTGAGGGCTTTATCTCCTCTGCCTTTCTGATTAAAAAAAAAAAAGTGAATTTTTGAAGACTAAAATTTTTTGCACCAAGTAAGATACTTAGTAATTTTGTGTTGGGAATCACAGAGCCAATGACTACAGCAGACTCAGCTAGTTACTCATCCTACTTCCATTGGAAACATGGAGCTTTGCCCACGTACCAATTCCTTAGCAAAGGATATAAATGATTGACTCCTTATGTTCACTCACGTTTAAAGAACTCAAACAAAGAGATTTTTTCCTAGTGCCTTATGGTGCACCTCTGCATGGGAGGAAATGGACTATCACCACAACTCTCAATATGCAGCACACACCGGAGCTTGTAAGCTCACCAGTCACAATGCTTCCTGTCTTTTTTCGCTGGAATAACTGCACACACTCAGCAGGCAGCTCTACACTCACTGCTGTGGCTATGACATGGGCCAGCACTGCTCTTCTCTGCTCTCCCTGGTGCTGAGATGTCTCTTCACTTGCTCATTCACCCACAATTCTACAGATGCAAGTATCTCACTTCCAAGTCAGGGTCTGAATCATTTGCACTCTAACGCTGCTGGACTTTCATTGGCTGCAGTAAAGTGGCATTCCCTTTCCTTTCTTACCAAATACTTCATAGACTTGCTAAATTTTGCTAAATTTTTACCTCTTCTCAAAAATGTAATGTAACTGTGAATTTCCCCTGCTACTTGAAACCCATAATTTTTCAAGACAGACCCTTAACTGTGACAAGGTTGAGAAATCATTATGAATTTTATTATAGACTCCAAACTCAACTCTCAGGTCAAGGCTTGGTTCAACAGTTCCTGAACAAAAGGCCTGTGTGAGAGCCTTGTGGGACAATGGGAGGTCCTGCCTTCCTGATGTTTGAACTTTCTGCGACACTCCTAAGCAAAGATAGCACTCACCATATTTCGTGATCTTTTTAAGTCAGCAAGAACTAATAAAGTCTTCTGTAATTTTAAGTAACTGACTCCTTTAAGTTCGGAAACTCTACACAAAGGCTCTATGCACCCACCTGTATAGATTTCTCATTAAAAGGTCCCTAACTCTTAAAGAATTAGGTGGAAATTTAGTATTAACCTTAACAGTGGAAATACTGATATGAAGTAAGACAGAATAATAAGCCCTGGACACAGGTTAAGGAGTCCAACCATGAAGTCTCTAGAGCAGGTGTTAGGGAGTAGATAGATGAAACAAATTGGGGCATTTGTCTGGGCTCTGTCCCTACGTCATAAAAATTCAAGTGGAAGATCCAGTGTTTGGATCCCCTCACAGCAGACTGGTGAGTGTCCAAGAGGTACAGCTAGTCCAGATTCTGTTACGTGGGCATATTTTCACACTGTCCTCATAGCTGGTAGCTTTATAATCCTCTGGCCTTGGTAAAACCTCTAGGAAAACCCTCTGGAATTTAGCAACGTTCATTTGCTGTAGTCACAGGAGTAACTTCTGGCCTGAATACTTGCAGCTGAGGCACTGTGTATTGCTCCAAGCAGAGGAGTAAAGTATGTCCTACTCTTACCTGAAGACCTGAGGTATACCTTAAAATTGCACATTGATTTTGAGAAAATGGATTCAAAGGGGCTGGAAAATCTCTGTCTTTGGAGGTTTCATCTTTTCAACCAGATGAAGCCCTGAGCAACCTGCCCTGGCCCTGGTCCAGGCACGAGGTGAGACAGGAAACCTCCAAAGGTTCTTTCTAATGTAAATTTTTCTATGGTTTTATGACCCTATAGCTCTTTTATTTTGGGGACTAAGGTTCTTTGTCATACTAGGTATTTTCCATTAAGGCTACTTCAGCTCATAAGCTCTGATGTAATGAGATGTGCTACATGTGCCATACTGCTGAGGCCAGCAGTTCCAGCCTCAGTGCTTGCCCAGAAGAGCCACCTATTGCCTTTTAACAAGACGTTGTAAAACACACAAATACCTGCCTTCCAAATAGTGTTGGCCCTAGCAGCAGCAGCAGCAATCTGATATGGTTTCAAAGTGTAACACCCAGACAGCCTGGATCTTAAGAACCCTTTCCCAGAAAGGGATCTTTTACTAAGGAGTGATCTGAGCCAGTGTGGGGTCAGCAACGAGGCAGCCCTGCCAAGGCATGCTCCGCTTCGTAACACAGACTCCACGTGGGTCACACGTCCTTCTGGCTCATGCCACCACCCTGGCCACCGTCCCTCCTTCTGTCCCTCACTCAGCAGCTCTTGGGCAGCCAGCACAGAGTGTACAGGAGGGGCACGCAGAGGCTGAAAAAAAAAATCCATCATAAAAATAACTCAGGAGACTCCTCACACCAAAGCTGGAAATAGCAGAGAAAACACCTCCCATGCTGGTTCAGGGGTGGCTGCACGGTGGGGAGGAACCTCTCCTTGAGCTACAGCTCCCGGTTGTCAGTTTGCATTTCGACTGAGCCACTGCAGGCTCCCGAAGCTGTGAGTGTTCCCTCAGAGGCACCACAGTTTCCTAACAGTGTAACAAGGTGATCCCATCAGCCATTTAGTGTTCGCAGAGAGCGGCGTGGGAAACAAGCATCACCATGTGCTTCCTACCAGGGATGAGCTGTTGAGGTGGAAGGAGAAGGAGATGATACGAAAAGCCTGATGGAGAAGTCCTNCAGGGTTTTTTTTCTTCTTTTTAACCCCATAACAGATTAGGGATAATACTACCGGCTATGGATCTTACCAGAGGAGTGAAAGAATGCATTCCTAAGCCCAGGGTTTTTTTCTGTAGTTTCAGAAAATCTATCAAAGTGCCAGGGTGTCTGATTATTCAGCCCCTGCCTTGGCGTCATACAACACAAGTGAGTGCCACACAGCATGGATTGAAGATTCACAGAGAAAAAGCTGTTGGAGTTTGATAGTGTTTCGGATCTCAAAGAAATCTAAAAATACCAAATACAGCTGACACATGTGCAGTGCTTTAGCAAGCTGAACATCTGGCACTATTTCAAATGCTCCTCTTTTGTGTTGCTTATTATGCTACCAGAGAACAGCAAAGTGCAAATAAAAACTTACCATATTTTTGCACTGCTTCTAAGTTCAGATACTAAGACATTAAAAACAATACTGGGGAAAATTAATATATGCCAGTTTACAGCCCCCATTTGTTCTAGACTTAGAGGATACTTATATGTGCTTTGCTGCATCCCTCTCTAGTTTTCTGGATTAATTACTATATTGTGGATCTATATGCACATTTTAAATGTATACATCGATATTTCCCTTATGGTGTGATTTAACTGAGACTTGCAAACTCTTTAACTGAGTTTGCAAACTCTAAATTAACTTCACATGATGAGGTATAAATAATAGTCATGTCACCTGCCATTCAAAGACATGAGTTCTGTTGACACGGTACTTTTTATACTGTGATGTTAATGCAAAAAGTTTTCCTTTAAGTCAAAATCAGCGAAATAAAGATCGAGGTCCAAAACAAATAGAGCAGTTTTGCTCTTCTGTGGAAGTAGCTTTGCTATAGACTTCCGTGAGATGAGGATTTCACTCAGTCATTTTGTTTTTACTTTTGGTTTATATTACACAGTCTTTTTTAATAAGACTTAAGAGAATAACCACAACTGCATGTCTCTGAGTGTCGTGCGTGCTTAACAGATTGGGGCCAAAGGTGTACCACCTGCACAAGGCTGCTGGCAAGTCGAGACAAATAGCATCATTTTGGAATCTTCTGGATCAAACAATAACTTTCCCAGATACATGCATATTAGAAGTTTTTGTCAGAAAGGAAAAAGATTTTGCCAGGGTGGAACAGCAACAGGACACAAAGGGTGTAAAATGGCAGCAGCCAAGGCCAGAATCTGTTCTGGGAGCATGAAGTTCATCCAAAATGAAGAGTGGGTGGGGGAGGAAATTTTTTCCTTTTTTTAAGTGTATCTTTCAAACTGTTCAGCTATACAGAGATGCTAACAGCTAACTGAATAGATCTTTTCTTTGGATTGTGTATTTCTGCTCATTTTCAGATGGACAGTCAGCACTGTCTCCTGGAAAATAAACTTATGGAAGTACCACTCAGAGTAGCACAAGTTCACACTGTGTTGGGCTGTAGGTGCACACAGAGCTAAGAAGGCCAACCAAAGATCTACTGGATGGTCTCTGCTATCTGTTTGTTTCAACAAAGCAAATGCTTCAAACATCAGAGGGAGGAAGACAAGGTAAAAGCATGGAAGAGTATCCTGTTTATCAAGAACTTTGACTTCCATAAGGCAAAAAGGGTGTTGTAATAAATGCCATCATCTTGTAAAGTGAAAATGAACCATATTGGGCAAAACCATACCAGAGAATACTGACCATATAAATTCACTGGCTCGTCTTTTGGTATATGGTGACAGCCTGCTCATATGCATCTAGGATTTCCATTTTGAAGGATGTCCAGACTCCCNGCATTTCGACTGAGCCACTGCAGGCTCCCGAAGCTGTGAGTGTTCCCTCAGAGGCACCACAGTTTCCTAACAGTGTAACAAGGTGATCCCATCAGCCATTTAGTGTTCGCAGAGAGCGGCGTGGGAAACAAGCATCACCATGTGCTTCCTACCAGGGATGAGCTGTTGAGGTGGAAGGAGAAGGAGATGATACGAAAAGCCTGATGGAGAAGTCCTGGGAGGGAGGAAGGAAGGAAGGAGATGCAGAGTCTTGTCCAATTTGTTTTACTGCATTTATTGAGAAACAAGTGTATCTGCTGAAATTCAGAATCTGCTCTAAATAGAGAACAGGTGTCATCTTTAAATGTGCTTTCCAGTTCAACCTTGTGGTGCCCAGGAGAAACACTATAATTTTTTTATAACTTACATGAGAGAAGA
>VXAX01005453.1:688259-705257 GCA_013399835.1 Leptocoma aspasia | reverse complement strand
TGAGATGAGGATTTCACTCAGTCATTTTGTTTTTACTTTTGGTTTATATTACACAGTCTTTTTTAATAAGACTTAAGAGAATAACCACAACTGCATGTCTCTGAGTGTCGTGCGTGCTTAACAGATTGGGGCCAAAGGTGTACCACCTGCACAAGGCTGCTGGCAAGTCGAGACAAATAGCATCATTTTGGAATCTTCTGGATCAAACAATAACTTTCCCAGATACATGCATATTAGAAGTTTTTGTCAGAAAGGAAAAAGATTTTGCCAGGGTGGAACAGCAACAGGACACAAAGGGTGTAAAATGGCAGCAGCCAAGGCCAGAATCTGTTCTGGGAGCATGAAGTTCATCCAAAATGAAGAGTGGGTGGGGGAGGAAATTTTTTCCTTTTTTTAAGTGTATCTTTCAAACTGTTCAGCTATACAGAGATGCTAACAGCTAACTGAATAGATCTTTTCTTTGGATTGTGTATTTCTGCTCATTTTCAGATGGACAGTCAGCACTGTCTCCTGGAAAATAAACTTATGGAAGTACCACTCAGAGTAGCACAAGTTCACACTGTGTTGGGCTGTAGGTGCACACAGAGCTAAGAAGGCCAACCAAAGATCTACTGGATGGTCTCTGCTATCTGTTTGTTTCAACAAAGCAAATGCTTCAAACATCAGAGGGAGGAAGACAAGGTAAAAGCATGGAAGAGTATCCTGTTTATCAAGAACTTTGACTTCCATAAGGCAAAAAGGGTGTTGTAATAAATGCCATCATCTTGTAAAGTGAAAATGAACCATATTGGGCAAAACCATACCAGAGAATACTGACCATATAAATTCACTGGCTCGTCTTTTGGTATATGGTGACAGCCTGCTCATATGCATCTAGGATTTCCATTTTGAAGGATGTCCAGACTCCCTGGACACCTTTGCCCTTCAGGACTGCCTCCCAAGGGGCTCTGATGACTGGCCACATAAACTTGCTGGCTCGTCTTTTGGCACGTGGGGACAGTCTGCTTGTACACCTCTAGGATTTCCTTCTTGAAGGATGTCCAGCCTCCATGGACACCTTTGCCCTTCAGGACTGCCTCCCAAGGCACACTGACAACTGGGCTCCTAAAAACAGTCTTCCCTCCCAGAAAAACAAGGTGACAGTTCTGCTAGTACCTCTCCTTACTTCTCCAAGAATTAAGGTCACTGTAATTTCATCATCACTTTGCCCAAGGTGGCCTCTGACCATCAAAGCACCCACCAGGCCATCTCTGTTCACAAAAAATAGGTCCAGTGGGTGCCTGTTCTCCTTGGCTCCCTCACCATCCATGTTAGAAAGTTATCAGTCCAGGAGCCTCCTAGACTGTTTCCTCCCTGTAGTATTGTATTTCCAGAAGACATTTGGCATGTGGAAATCCCCCATGAGAACAAGGGTCAGTGATTGTGAGACTTCTCCCAGATGCTTACAGAATATTCCATCTGCCTCTTCATCCTAGCTGGATGGTCTGTCTCAGACTCCCACCAGGATATATGTCTTGTTGGCTTTCCCTCTGCCTCTCACCATATAACACTCAACCATATTGTCACCATCACTAAGCTCCAGATAATCAAAACACTTCTATCTGACTGGGATGGACTTTCCAATGTCATTTGCCACCTATTATTTAAGAATTTTAATTGGGTAGTCATCAAACTGTAACTGGTTAGAAAAGCCACGAATACACAAACAGTTTTTGCATGTTCATCCTTACCATGGTGCCCGTGGGCAGCATTCACAATAGTTATTTTGCACCACAGCCACCAGCACCTATCAGAACTCCTCCTGCTGTCAAAAATGAGGAGGCTCTGCAAAGGTCCTGTTAGGACCAGCCACAAAGCATACCTTGGATATTGCATCTTCACACACTAAACAGTGGCCAGGGAGTAATCATTTTGCTTTCTCAGTCCCTTTCCCTAAAATGAAGATAGAAATAAACAAACAACCTTTTACTTTCTTACCCCTCTGCCCCCAGTAAAGACATCAAAGTGGGATCAGTAAAAAACTAAGCAATAAATGAAATTGAATATTTTGAGGTGAACAGGTGTTCCACTTCCAGATCATCTTTAAAACCTCAATAGGGACAGTTACAGGCAGGCTGCATAACCTGAAGAATGACCAGATCATAGGATTTGTAATTAGAGTGAGTACATGGTGCTTCCTCACTAGGGAAAAAAAAGAGATGAGCAGCTGTCTCAGCAATATTGAAGTCAGCGAGGACTCCCAGTGAAATCAGATACTCATCTGCAGAGAGAGCAAGTCCCGTACATCCATCAGGCAGGCATGTGTCACAGCTAGTTGAAGAGAAATGGCTTCTAGAAAGTTAAGCTTCCTCTGAACCTCAGTACATCTATTAATAAGGGAGAGTGAAAAGAAGGCTAGAAAATAAACCAGAAATACAAGCAGTAGTCACCTGAGGCTGCACATGATTAACTTCACTAAAGCACATTACATGCCTCTACAAGGAGAAAAATCCGAAGAAATACTTTATTGCATTAGCTAATGGTAAAAATAAACTCATGTGGCTTACATACTTATGTGTAACAATTTCAAGACTTGAACAATTATTTGAAACCTGATTCTGACTTTACACCCATTCTATGTTGGATTAACTGCATTTATATTGAGATAAATTTCAGTGGAGTTGTGCACACATCCATCAATTGAAACAGACAGAGATGCACCCGAGCTTTTGTCTAAGCTCTGAAAAAATACTAGACCTTGTCTGAAGAACTAAGAGTTCTAAATTTTATCCTGCACTGTGCAAAAGTTATTTTACTGCTTCAAGGCAATGTCTTCAAGATGATCAGTAAAGAAGCCTGGGAGCCAGAATAATTAAGCAACACCATTTTAAATAGATGCTGACCTGAGAGGTCTCAGAGACAGGAAAATTCACACAACTGGGTCTTTTCCCTCTGTTCTGCTGCTAGCACTCATATCTATTGATATGAGCTTCCTATCTATTCTGCACAGCAGCTCAGCTTTGCTCTCACACCAGGACCCCATCTGCCAGACGTAACTGGTCACCGCCACATCGGCAGCCATCCCTGGGACACAGCGGAGACAGCACGTACCTTTCCCCTGGCGCTTCCCAGGTGAGACCTGCTGTTATCACTGCTGGGCAAGCAGGGCAGCAGCAAGAGGCACAGACCTCCCTTCTTGCCTCACACGCCCTCTCTCTTCATGTTTACCTGAGTCTCATGGCTGTTTTGAGCTACGACTCGCAGGTCTCCTGTGCTGCTGCCTAAGTGGCTCCCATAATGTGCCGACAGCTGCATCCAGCTTGGGAAGTCACAGCGTGGGCACCAGGGGCAGAGGTGCTAAGAGCTACTCAAGGCCACTCTGCTGGGTTTCCTTTGAAGCCAAGCAAAGGGGCCATCAGCAGGCAGCAAAGATGAAAACCTCAGCCCTCTATTTTTTTAACCACACACAGCATTTATTGTGTCTGTGTTTCCATAATGTTTCTAAAACAATATTATGACCTGAAAGTGAAAGAGAGTTAAGTTGAATCTAATTTAAAAGTGCTTTAAAAACAGTAAATTGGCATAGCAGACTAGCAAAATTATGTGCCTGCAGGATGAGGTGCCTGTATTTCTCCTCAGGCACCTGTTGCTGGGGAAACAGGCTGCCATGGCAGTACCATGCCTCTTTCTTCCTCTCGCAGTCAGGAGAATCAGAGAAGTAATAGCATCAGGCAAATGTTATTCTTCCTTTGGCTTGGAACAGGCAGTGCTTCCCCAGCAACTGAAATTGGTACCGTTCTGTGACAGTCAGATAGCAATTAATCTGCACTCCCTACACAGCTAGATCCAATGGGGCTTCCATCTGTCCACCCTAAAACTCATGGTAGGCTGGGACCTGTGGGGAGATAAGCCTTTCTCACTGTTCCTGCTCGTACAGATGGCATGGCTGCAAAGCCTTGTGCAGCAAAGAGGGTGAATGGGCCACTGTAGCCCAGCCCCGCCCTTCTCTGTCCTGGGAATGGAGGACTTTGTCAGCAGGACTATGCCAAAGGGCTTGGCATGCTCTCCCTTTTGATTGCATAATGCAACTGTTTAGAAATGGGTGCAGGGACATAATTTAGGCCCAAAGGCAAAAAACTGCCAGCATTGCCAGCACATGTCCTGCGTGCAAACTCATCCACCTGAAACGCAGGTGACAATACACTGAAACACTGTACACACACAAAAAACCCTCAGTGACAATTTATACCCTTCCTGAGAATGTACAAATTATATTTACAACCTAGCAACATTACTGCATCTCTGTAAGAGAGTCAGGAGAACAGGCTCAGGTCCAAGGACAAAGGATTTGCCCCACAGGTTAGCTATGGGAAAGCCTGGTGTTTCACCAGAGCCAGCAGCCCTGTGGGATAACCCATCTCATGGGGATTGCTTCTCCAAGGGTTGAGTGAGCCACACTTGCAAAGGTGACCTCTCACTTGCCATGACTGTTTCAGATCAGAAACCTGATTTTCTATGGCTCAGACGAGGGTAGGTGGGCCCTTCCTTTTCTTCTGCTTGAATTCAAGCTTCTACAGTAAACTTTCCTTTCTTTCACTGATAGTTTTTGACCAGGTCAGTATTTTTGGTCTCAATTTGATAAGCTGGCATGGCTTGGTAGCAGAACTTTTGCAGGGCTTTTTATTACTAGTTCTTTTTAATGGTTTGAATTAATAATATGTTATGAATTTACACTGCATGTCACAAATTTAGGCTTATGTGTTTCCAGCAGAACAAACATTCTGAATTTCTCAGGCAGACAGCTGTCATCTAACTCACAGGTCCACCCATGTAGTCCACCCTAGCAGCAGGCATAGTTACAACGCCCCAAAGCAGCAGAATTTTTTTGGTTAGCACAATGCAACCACTTTACTTCTAATGATCTTGTAATGCTGTGCTCTAATTGACTTTATAGTTTCTTTTATAGCATTCAATCCTGCAAACTGCTACGTTTTACACTCAAAGAAGCTGCAAGATGAGCTTATAAAGTTTTCTACGTTTGCCTGTTTGTTTTATAAAAAGAGTGTATAATGACATATGTTCTTTGAACCACTGCTTAGCAAGTGAAGTTGTTTGCTAATAAAAGTTTGTTGGTTTCATAATACACACAGAAATGTGTAACTGGGTTATTCAAGCAAACTTAAAACTCCTATTTCAAGCTGATTGCTTGTGTACCTTACTTCATCTGTAATGCATTGCAGAATATTCTACAAAATAAACTTGACATATATGAAGCTACAAAAGAATGCTGTTAATATTTCATTAATAACTAAAAGACTCATTGCACAATTAAGAATTTTTAAAGTCACCTGCATGAAATATCATAAAGATACTGCATAGACAATATCATGCCTGTGTTGATAGACTTTCTTACAGGAATGGTTTTTTGACAATAAAAGCACTTATTGCAGCTCTGGCTTTGTCAGCATGGTACTCTTGCAAAATGAAAGGATGCAGAATCTTAACCTACAAGAAAAAGACAGGCTGAGAAGACACTGTCAAGTGAGAAGTTTGTAGAAAAAATCCAGTTGAAAGAAAAGGCTTCTAGTGAGACATTGCAATGAAGGGGAACACCTACATACATCAACTGAGTGAAGATTTGTTCCTTTGTTCAACAAGAAGAGGGCATATTACAGAAGCACCCTGCATAGTCAGCTGAAGGAAATGCGCTAGTTTGTCTTCTTCTGGATGAATAATTAACATGCAGTTAATGGAAAGGAAAAATGTATGCTAATGCATTCAAGTGAAGCTTTTAGCTACTCCTATATATGTTTTAGAAATCTAATGTGTGCAAAACAACTTATTTTGCAGGAAAAGGGTACTAGTTGAAAACATCAGCTGTGCTTAAATATAATGCCCATTATATGTTATCATTCCGTGACTAGAGAAAACTTGTAGTTGCAGAAAGTGTATTACAAAAATTCTGTATCCTTCTGCACCGAGTTACATAAAAGTGAGCAGAATCCAATTGAAATTCAATTAAAAATGAGATAAAGCAGAAGCATAGACCTCGCTTATATATGGGACTTCCTCCAGCTTCATCCTTTGCATTGTCAAAACTCAAACAGACGGAGCAGAAGGAGTGCATTCAGTTCTGAAACTGAAGCCAGAACAACAAGCAGAAGATCCAGGCAATCTGCTGTGTTCCTCACAAGGAGAATTTACAAATACTGGAAATGTTTTTAATTGTCCGTCTCTCACAAAAAGAAAGGGAAATAGCCTAATGACAACACAAAGTTTTAATGTCAGACACGTCTGTGAGCAGTGTGTTGATACTCTGTGTACAAACAACAGGTGTAAAAGTTCAAGGACCAAAAATTAACTTACTGTAAACTCAGGAGGGGAATTAAAAGGAGAATCAAACTGAGAGAAAAACTGGGGCAGATCTACTTCTGCCAGTATTGAATGATGTGGTACGAGTTGTATCAGCCCTTCTTGTTCACCTTTCTTCCCTACCCTCTCCAAGGCAGACCCTAGCACACATTTACCTGTGACCTGTACAGATATTGTCCATTTGATGTGTGTAGTTAATGGACACATTAAGTGCATTGCACGCGTGCTCTCAGTGTGTGTGCTTCATCAGGCGGGTGTGAAGCTCTCTGTCTTCCTGCATAGGTGAGCCAGGCCTTAAAACTACAAAATAAAGTGGCTATCTGAAATCTGATTAAGTAGCCCTATAAAATGTCCTCTCTTCCCTGCTGGCAGCCAGTGCAATTCCCCTTCTTCTTACCAGGTGTAACCCAATTAACCCAATGCAGCGTTATCTGTGGGGACAGGGTAAGTTCCTACCATTTGCAGAGGTGATGGGTTTTGCAGCTGTGCTCAAAACAAGCCTCCATGTTGCAAGCAGGCTCCAAGGCACTCCACAGCATCAGAAACGTGGGTACTGACTGAATTTTGATATGACTGTGGCACTTATCAAGGAATGGGGAAACAAACTTGCCCCCAAACCCTGTTCTGGATATTTATTTTGCCACAGTTATGTTCACATACAATCCACGTGATTCCTGTCTGCTGTGGCACGGGGCAAAGCATATGCAGCTCGCACACGTGACCTTTTGTGCCTAAGCAAATGCATATTGAAGAGGCAGCCACCATAAACCCTATATATTTAAATGTGAATATTATAATATTGTCTTCATAATTATCATTCCCCTTGCTAGTTTCCAAGATGCTCTGGGAGGATCAAAACACAGCTGCTTCCCTAGTGAGAATTTTCACACTTATCCCAGCCCCAGGTTTGTTTCCATCCCGGCCAACAGACGGCTCGGAGCTGCTGGTCCCCGGGCATGGCAGAGCTACGACTGTTGACTGTTACTTTCAAAAGAAGGCTAAAAACTGACAGGCTGTTTGAATACAACTAAGGAGGGAAAAGGAAAAGGACTTCGCTCAATCCAAATGATGGTCTTGAGAAGCTTGACTGTTTTCCTTTAAGCCAACTCCACTTAGTGATTTTTTTTCCTTGTGTCTACAAGAACATCAGCATTTGAAACACCAATGTGGGCTTAAGGAGAAAATGGATTTTCACCATATGAACTGTATGCATAATTTCCAGATAGGAAATGGCATGTTACTTTATTCAAATACATTCACATTCATTTATTCACATGAAAAATAGTTCAAATTCTCAGCTATGATTGACATAAGGTACGAAGAGGATTTCTTCTGTAAAAAAGCAAACAAATTATGAGGAGTAGGAAGCAATAAGGTTGTTTATTAACACTCTTCTATCTTCACCCTCCTGCCCACCCCATCACCCATGAGATGGCATTCCAAATCCTTGACACAAAATGATAATATATAATATCAACCATACGTTCTCTGCCATTCCCATCTGAACCTCCAGCACTGCAAATGTAGTCATCTTCTTTCCACAGCGGGAAATAGCAACATTCATACTTGTGCATTACCTTTATTTGGCACTCAAACTCCCGTGAAGTAGAAATTTTACCATTTAGCATCATCCCAGCCTCACAAAATACAGCCTTTTTGAAAGATAAAGATAAGCCTACAGTGTCTGAACAGATTCAAGATGCTTTACTAGCATTCTCACAAGGCTCCTGTTTGATTTGCATGATTATTCGGGTGATGGAGGTTAACTACCCTGAGCAGTGAGAGGAAATCAAACCATGATCTTACATGCACAAATATGCATAGATTGAGGGGTTTTATTTCATTTCCTGCAAGATTACTGGCAATGCCTATAGTAATGCCTATTTTGTTAATTTTAGCTTTTATTACAGCCATCTCCAGGAAACAGCAACATTCCCAGAGATAGTCCTTGAGCAGAAAAGAAAGTACATTCACGGAATACATTTCTTGTTGCAAATTATTTACCCGAGGCAAAACTGTTTATCAGCCTTTCTAATTTGGTGGCATAGTACAGCTCCTGGTGCATGGTGAGCTCAACAATTAACTGGTTGCACTGATGTTTAAAAAAAATTATACAAACAGTGCAAAGGTAGTTTTCCACCATTTACATGAAAAGGCAACATTGTGCTCATTTCCCTTGCTCAAAAGGCAACAAAAAAGTGCTCATTTCCCTTGTGCAAGTTCTGGCACTGAATGAAACAAGACCAATTTTTTTCCTCCATGGTTTGTGTCAGAAATCAGGAAAATGAAATTTAATGAAAAAATTAGTCAAAGCAAAACTCAGTAGTATGTTATAAAGATCTCAAAGTTTATAAATAACAGCAGGTAACTTCAAAGAATATCAGGTAGCTGTGCTGGACTTGGTGTGAATTCCCTATCACAGCAAGGCAAGAGGAGGAGGAGGAGGACTAGCGATATCTGATCCTTCAAGGTTCAGTAAACGTGGAGCAATTGTAATTAATCTTAAATGACTCGTGATGCAGTATCACTGTGGCACAGGACTGATGACAGGTAGCTGTTCCCAGGAGACAGAAGTGAGTAATTTGGTGCCTCGTGGACAGTGCTCAGAGACATGAGAGAGGTCTGACTTAGCAAATGTCAGGGTTCATCTAGAATGACTAGAGGTGAGACAATGTCCTGGTGGGGACACGGAGGACAGGATTCCCTCCTGCCTGTTTACTGGCAATAGACACAAAGCACCTTCCCTGGCCTGCCAGTTAGGGCAAGTTCCTCTCCAACCAGTGCTATCCCTTCCTCTTTGTTGCATAGATTTTAAAATAAACACATCAAATGAAAAAAGAACTGTTCACATGTTTATGGAGCTTGCTAGAAAACTTGCAAAGGTCTGTGCCAGCTGGGTGATTTTTGTGTAGATGCTTATGGCACAGATGACACGTATGATGTGTCCTTAAGTGTAAGGTTTCCAAAGGGATAGAGAAAACAAACATGGGATTGAAGGAATGGGCTCAGCACCATCTGGGAGCAGCCTGAGGTTGAAATGGCAATTAAGGGGTATTGTCCTGCAATGGGAGACCCTGGGATTAGGTACTGACAGGGATTTGGTGGCTCATTTCCCCAGAAGATTTTCCTTTAATATGAGCTGAAATTTTTTTGGAGGTTAATGTGTGATGCTTGGTAGAACTCAATTAATTAAAGTTGGCCAGAAGCCAGTCCATCTAGCTCTGTGATTGTTTCTGCTTTTGTTAGTTGAGGAACATTGGACCGGTTCAGTACTTCCAGCGAGGGAATACTGACACACATGCCAGGTGCCTGGGGAGGTGCTGTTTGCAAAAGGGCTCTTCCCAGTCTGAAATGCATCATGAAAAGATTGAGTAGTGTGGGGAATCACTGAGCCACTGGGCATATCCCCTTTCGGAATAAATGCTCTCTGTTCCTTACAGTCCTCATTGGTGTTCTGGCTATTTACCCATGTGGATGAGAGAGACCCAATTTTGCCTTCAAACAGCTTTGAGTGTAAATTGGTGTGTGGTGTGGTGTGGTGTGGTGTGGTGTGGTGTGGTAGCATGAGAGAATGAGTTTAGGGAGGAAGGGCAGGGAGAACTCAACAAGATGCTCTATCAGTTATTAAAAATACATATGTATGTAATATATATACATGTTTGTGTATAGATGTGTGCATATAAATATGTCTGACATATACATAATGTATACAAAGAGTTATGTAATTTAGCTGTTTAACTTTCACTTCCTTTCCTGGAAACTGTTTGTGTGTCTCTAAGTGTGATTTTCCACTGTTTCCCGGGGGGCAGGGCCTCAGTACATGTGATGAAGTGTCTTTTCTAGCTCAGAGAGCAGCACTTCTGCTTCTGAAGTCAGTGTCCTTAAACTCAGGGCCTGCTCATGGTGAACTCTCACCCAGAAGTTTCAGGTGACCGCTGTTGCCTCTCATGCGCCTGTGGCAGCTGTCACAATCAGCCACCAAAGTACCTGTACTCCAGCTAGATCTGAGGTGATTGAAGTCAAATCATCAAAACCAATTAAAACAAATAACTAAACACACAGAAGAATGCACTCAGCCTAAGATGCTCCAGTAGACCAAAGCATCTGTGCACCCAGCTGTTTGGTGTACAAAGCAGATGTGACAAGATGTTTGGACCTGGTGTTGTTTATGTATCAGGAGATTTGGGCTGGATGGATTCACAGGCTATAACAAATTTATCCTGGCTTGTTCTTATGCTACAGCCTATTCCAGGGGACAGACACGTGGCGTACGGAGAATCCAATGTGTCAAGAACACTAAAATCTTGTGTATTTGCTGACAGGTCTCTATAAAACCAGATCAGGAAATAAAAGCTCATTTTGGAGCTTCTAATTCTTAAAAAAAAATTAACTCTTGTTGAGAGCATGTTCAGTAATACGGAATATAGCAAAATTAATCTTGGTCTCCTTTCACAATTGTTATTCAATAAAGTTCCCACAAGCTTATTGTAATGTGTTCTGACACATGGGATTTTGTAGTGTGGATCTCCTAATATTTGGGATTTCAATCCAGGCACTGATTTTGGAGTCAAATGCCTTGTGAGAATCTCATTCTTCCTGCAGCTTCTTACCCCCAGAGTTTCAATCTCTTCTGGTTGCAGAGAAAAGCCTGGAAACATAACCCATATTAAGTCTCAAACACCAGACGGCAAACAGGAATATACAACATTTATTTATTTTTTTATTTTTATTCTCCTAATTTTTTAACAGTTAGAGTTGGCAATATTGCAACTGGAATTTGGTTTGAATGAAGACTAAGGGCTGAATGCAAGCTTACTCTCTCTGTCTCTCTCTGAAGAAAAGCAATGTTCAGAGGTGCCTGATTCATGACTTCCTTCCATGGCAGCACATGCTGCCTTTACCCTGCTTGTAAGCCTAGATTCTAATATTCATGTATATTCCTAACTGTGTCCAAATCCAAACAGTATAAATAGTCTTTTTCTTTAGAACATGGTAACTTCAGGTAAAAAATACTTTGATTTCAGTGATATGTCAAATCTGGATGTATTTCAAATAAGGCCATCTCTACTTAAAACCCATCTCTGAAACTCCTAAAACAGGATATATCAAATAATCTGAGAACTTTTTTTAAAGAATGTTTTTACTGTCTTGTTTCTTCTGCAAGCTTTTTCTACAAGTAATAATCGTGAAGCAACAATTTAAAAAGCACTGATTATACTGTTCAAGTAAAATGGCTTCTGAATTCAAATGCCTGGACTGTAATGCTTCCTCAAAGCCAGTAAATACTGGAATTCAATAGAAAAGGAGAAGTCGGTTCAACTGCTCTAAAAAATGCCAATAATTTTAGGGAATGCAGTCTTTTCTACCAAAAATTTCCAGTCTGTTGGTTTGCCTACCAATAATGTAACCTCCTCTTTTTGGATTGAAAAAGGGTAATTTGTCAATTTCTTTTTAATTAATGAGAGATTATTGTGAGGAAAAAAAGCCTTACATCTCTCCCATACCACCCCAAATCCTTTGTATACCTAAATATACCAGAGCCCCAAGGGTGAACTGTTTGTGTCCATGTTCCTGTGCCGCCAGCAATGTTTCTTACACTGCTTGAACAGCACAGGTTCACAACTTACAAAAGGCAGCTGGCACAGCTTTCAGGTCTATGGCTCAGTTTTGGGGCTCTGGACCTCAGTGTGCTCTGGCGAACCATAATGAACATTTTGAACAGTACAAACAAAACACTCTTCTTACAACAAAGGATGTTGTTGACAAGGTTACAGGTCTGATCGGTCACATGAAATGGAACTGGTGCTACAGGTTTTGAGTGTTGTCTCCTGACAACTCATGCATTAAGCCACAATATACTCATATATAGATTAAATGCATCCAAGAATCAATTGGGAAGGCAGTAAAACATCTGCTCTGAAGGCTCAAGTTTGACTGAAACGATCCATTAAGCATTGTCCTGGTGCTCCTCTCCATAGTGAATAATATAGAGGACTGCTTGTCATGCCTCAGAAAGGCTCTTCATTGTAGCAACAGGTAAATAATCCAAATTTGCCCTGATCTGGTGCATTTCCCAGTACAATCCACCCCACCAGTCCTGCAGCACGCACTCTCACACGAGCAAAGCATGGCGGGGAGCAGAAGCTGGCCACTGCTGTTCTCAGAACTGTCTGACCCATTGACTTTCCCTGGCAAGCACAAGGTTCCTGCAGCAGCAGTGTATTACCTCAGCTGCCAGTGTCTTCTGTCACTGAAATATTTTCCATCAAAGGGAAACCTCTGCAAAGCAGCTGAGCACAAGGGCTGGCAGTCAGCTTAAGCTCTTGTAATGCTTAACCCATTGCCTCCCCTCCACAGTGACTCTTCAGATTAAAAAAATTCTCTTTGATTTTGATTAGTCTCCTCCTGACACAGTCTAGTGCAAATATTTGATATAGTAGAAAATCAGATATATTGGCAGCAGGCTGCTGAGGCTCTCTTATTAGTCTATTTTCTCTTTCAGTAACCTGCCTGCCATTTGTGGCCACAGAGTAAATTCACTATGACTATATTGATGCTGTTTGCTGGGGAGAGATAGAAAATTGTATCACACAGAGCAGTGATAGGATGCCACTGAAGCTTCCTGATCTCTACAGGCTCCTTCACACCCACCCTTTCCCTTGTGGAGAACAGACAGGAAAACACCCATTCATACATGCACAAACATACCATATCTTTGCATACACTACAAAAACTTGCCTGGGCATGGCAGTAAAAACATTGGACAAAGTACTTTTGTGGAAGAAAGATGAGGATTATGCCAGTGCACCTGAAGCAAGGTTATTGCAACTTGTAACTTGTGACAGCAAAGTTACAGTCACCAATGGCTCTTTTAATTAGACATGTTTTTGTTGTCTTCGTTCCTTATCGGTGCAACATAACGGATGGATTTACCTTGAAAGTACAGATGAGCTCACCTCTGCTCCTGATATGCACAGCCACTGGCTGTGTGTCACTGGTGAGCCATGTGCACATCACATGCTTGTGGCATGACAAAGGCAAGATGGGTTCTGCCTCCAAAAGCATGCTTACATATGCTCTTTCTCGTACAATTTTAGCCGTCATGTGGCAGAGGATATCAGACACGCTACACGTGGGACAGATTGTTTACAATTGCACACCCAGAAAAGGACCAGAAATTATAAAAAAAACCCTTTGAATGTGATTTCTCATCTCAAGAAGCCAGATCAGCAGTTTCCCTTGCTACCGTGCCCCACTAGCAGGAACCATGGGAGAGCAAGAGAGCCACACAGATACCACACACTGTGCTGGCCTGGGGTGACCCTTAGGTCCAGAATCAATGGTATTGTCTAAGGGTAAATTTAAAGCCTAGCAGGAACTGAAGGGCACTGAAAAAGATAAGCTTTTTATAACACAGTTTTTAATAAAAAGTATACAGTTATGTAGTGTTCTGTTGGGCTTTTTAACAACCTTCCTTTTTCTGGCACTTAGTTTCAGGTTTTAATCTCCAAACCATAAAAAAAAAAGCATCATCTAGCAGTAGAAAAATAATTTCCCATGGAAAGAACCCCACATAGGGTAATATCATTAGGCTGACACGTTTTTAAATAAAAGCCTCTGAAGGCAGGTATGTAGATTCATTCATGTTTAGTCACCAAAGTGAATGGATTAACCCATAGAGCATTAAGCATGTGCAGTTCCCACTGTGTCAGAACACCTGTCCACGACTTAGTGGGGGTTTCACTGCCCAGTTCTGGAAGAGCAGATGTGAAATTAGCAGTTTTGATTTTAAAACCCAGACCTTATTTTACTGACAATCAGAAGTTATTGTGGTTTTTTTAAGAAAATGAAAACATTCACTGTAGTGGGGAAAGAAACAGCACTGCAAAAATTAATTACAGGAAAATGTAAAAGATTTGATTCTGTTATGATCAGCACACAGAAATCTTGAGTTATGTCAGGCTTGGTAAGTCTCTTTCATGTTGAAAGCAGTCTGAAAAGGGAATTAGTGTTGAGAGTAGGAAGTACTGAGAGAGATTAAAAAAAAACTAAACCAAACCTGTAAGCTCCCAAAACATTTCAAACTTAAACAAAATACACCTTAGAAGGTTCCATTGTAGCTTTCTTCTGTAACTTAATTTCCTGCTAAAACTTTCCAGTTAAGTATGCTGACAGCAAAGCATTAAAGGATTTTCTCCTAACTTCCACCCCTTTCTAGGAATTCATAATTTAGTGTGACTAAAGATGCCACTCTGTGTGTAGAGAATAACCTATTCCCTACAAAAGCATGTGAGTAGTGGGTATCTCAAAATCCTGGGCATATGATGAAGGCAATATCAAGTGAATCAGGCATCCTGAGTCAGCATGCTGAATGAAGTGTTCCAAACCTCTGTAAAGGGCAATTCCCCTGGGTCAAGTTCAGGTCACTGGAGCAATGCAGGGAAACCCGTGCAGAAAACGCTGTGTACAGGCCCCGATTTACAGGCTTGATTTATGGCTGCAGCACAGTACTTCCAGCATTTTCAGGGGACTCTTACACTGAAAATCTGAACTAATTATCTGAAAATAACATCTGTTGCATTCAAGTTCCAAAGCATGCACCTATTAACAAGGAGGATCAGAAAAGCACTGATTATTTACACATTATCTATTTTAACTACCTGGTAGCAGTACTGGAATCACAATAGTTTCCTGATCCCCAGCATCCCTAATCACAGAATAAGAGCTCATGGCTCCTCTAGGAGACACCAGAAAAATTAACATACCTTTGAAACATCTTCACCTTTAACAAATGCAGTGGGACTAAGGACACAGACTTGTGACTAGACCAAGAGGTAAAAAATGCCAGCGCCAGCCATTAAAAAGCAGGTTTGCCAAATCTACTGCTGAGTAGCTTTTTCTTTGCCTATCTGTGTATCTGCTGTTGTACAAAAGAGCTTTCAAGAACTGGCCTGAAGAAGCATTCTCATTCTTTCTTCCCATAAAAAAGCAGACCTGGCACAGGCACAGTAAATAAAAATAACAAGCATATGATGCCCAAGATGCATGTGAACATTAAGTGACGTTGGCAGCCCCCGCAAATAGAACTCTGGTTAAAAATAGCCTTTGTCTAAATGTGGAAAGTGAGTAAATATAGTAGCAGTTTCAGCTTACTACAGAGGCTTACAGGCTCCAAGTAACAGAGCTTATTATAGAGCATGTGCGTCAGCAAAGGGGAGAAAAGGGAGAAAAGAAAGACGACGCATTCTGCAATTAGCATCTACAATGAGACACAAATTAACTTTTCCCCTCGTTATTTTTCTTGTTGTTTGAGAATTGTTACAGTGCTAAAGTGGAAAAGAGCTGGGATTGAGGAGAAAGCTGAAGCTAGCACGGAAGAGCAGCACAGGGAGATTTCTGCAGGAAGGCTGCAGAAGATTCCGCAGAAAATGAGATGCAGAAAGAGACAACAGGACAGACTGTGATCTCAGGTTTTCTTGAGACAAATAAGGAGCATCATAGCCTGGCTAGAGGGAGCTGTCCTGGATTTGCTTCCCTCATTTGACTGAACATAAGCCAGTGAGCCAGCGTTTGAACTGACTGAACAGAAAGCAACACCAATGTTTTTCCCTGCCTCTATTCACTCCCTTCTTCCAAGGAACCCTTGCAAGTTTTTTAGTGATTGCAAAACTTGCTTCACTGAATGAGTATGTCTACTCTACCTCATGTCTCACTTCATAAACAATTTTCTATGCGGCTGAAGCAGGGAAAGCCCACAAACAAAACCTGAAGAACAGTACCTGCTGTGTAAAGCATGTGTATATTTAAGTAACCTCCCTGGGATGTTATCGCCAAGCATGACATTGCAGGCAGGGAATCCTTCAATATTTTTAACATTCTCGTCTGGTTGAATTGACAAAAAGGAGACAAATATTCCGTGGTTTGTGTCTCTGATCTCCTCAAATCAGAGGGAGAGTGGGAACGATGCTTTGTATTTCTTTCAATACTCAATTCAATTAAAGCACAACTCCCAAAAATCCAAAGTCCTCCCCTCATTCATGCAGAAAAGGACAGGACACTTTTAACAGGGTTCAGTGGTTTTCTGCTTCTGTACACAGTTTCTTATCCTCTCACTTTGCATTGAGAAGAATGGGGTGACTGCATAACAGAAAAATGAATGGTCAGGAACAATAGATGAGATACAGCATGATATAAAAGTTGTGGCCAGCTAAGAGTTGTCAGCAAAGTTGCCTTATTCAAAAGGCATGGTAAATAAATGTTATAAATTCCTAAGTAGATCCTAAATTAGATTTTGGCGTAGTGCATCGCTATAACAAGTTAATTTTGCAGCTCCAAGGAATAGCCTTATATGGTTTACTTAAGTAATCATGCTAAATGAATGTTTAAGTGAGAACCATTTGCCAAATGCAAAGCAAGTACCATATATAACCTCTTACACAACTACATAACACAGCAATGCTGGCTGGTTTTCAAAATTCTGGGTTTGTACAGATTATACCTGCTAACTCCGACCAATACCTGAGCCAAAAAGTAGCTACCTGGAATATATTACCATGACTGTTTAGTATTAATAATTTAGCATTTATCCTGGCCTGTCTTCCTCACCATGCAGAAGACTCCCCTTCCCTTCCCTTCCCTTCCCTTCCC